>PVLC010032125.1:0-18376 GCA_004027655.1 Graphiurus murinus | reverse complement strand
CGGTACTGGGGATTGAACTCAGAGGCATTCTACCTCCGAGCTATACCCCCAGCCCAATTTTTTATTCTTTATTTTGAAACCGAGTCTCACTAAGTTGCGGAGTGCCTCACTAGGTAGCTGAGGCTGGCCTCGAACCCGGATCCTCCGGTCTCAGCCTCCCGAATGCTGGGATTACAAGCGTGCGCCACCACGCCCGGCTTGTAACCGTATTTGATTAGGGAAGCTTCCCTAATTTCTTAAGATCTCTGCTTCTCATCAGTAAAATAGAAAAAGGATAGCCATTTCAGATTCTATGTGGTAAGGAATCTATCTATCTGCCTACCTCTCAATCTAAATGTAGAACATAAACATAGGCATAAATATTAACGAGTGCCCAGACAAAACAATTATAGAGTTTGCTTAATTTTGTTGAGTATAGTGGTAAGTAAATGAACCAAGTGAATATGAGAAAAGAAAATAAGTGGAAGTCCCTGAATGACTCCTGGGATTTGGCTTAGATGATTAAACAGATAGTGGTGGTGTAATTTCTTAGGGTGGGGAAGATTGGAAAGAGTACACACTGTCTATGACTATTGAGGGAATGACAAAGCATCTGACTCTGAGTGACACTTTTGACTATGAATGTCTCTTATGCAGATTTAGGATTTATTGTGTTATGGTCTGATTTTACTGATCTAAGAATAGCAGCATTCTTAAACCAGATCAACAGTATCTGGCATTAATCACTTTAAGAAAAGATAAGGCCCAAGACAAGAAACTAGAATTTGAGAGACATGGATATTCCTGTTCCTTTCTAACTTTCTTTTACAATTCAACTGAGTCTTGAGGTCTAATCTATGCTAGTGATCCCAGGCAATGGATAATAGGAGGGCCCCAATAACCTGAGAACTCCAGGGGGCACAATTCACACAGAACATGATGAAAACTAAGTATGCAGACCCAACATAAGCCATGCCTCTGGAGTTGTGTGACACTGGGTGATATTTCTGAGGGCACCCATATGAAGAAGCCATATACAGCTGGGTGTGCAAGGCCTGAAAGCCTACTAGAAAGTCAGTCTGATTATCCAATTGTGAGTTGGGCACTTGATCACTTCTCTGTAGTTATTATCACTGAATCCTTTTTTAAAAAGTTTTGTGCAGCAAGAAAAAAACAAAACAAAACAAAGTGTTACTCCAAAATTCCTTTTTTCAAAACAAAATAAAACTTCTCTTTAGTTTGGGAAAAATACCATTAACTGGGAGTATTTTACTTTACAAGGTGTGATGACCCCTGCCCCATCAGTTTTAGCCAAATATTAGAGGTTTTTTACTCAAAGACGATGATTGCTCTGTATAACAAAGCAAAAGGATTTGGGGTTTGGAGTAGGAAAAAAATTCTCTTATTCCATGAGAACTGTATTGAGGGAACTCTAAAGAAAAATGGGATGGCTGAATAACATTGTGGAATGGGAGTTCGGAAGTGGGAGGGGGACAGAATTTGGTCACTGGGAAATGCCCAGCAGAGCAGGGTGACTAAATTTAGGAACCTAGTATTTCATTTAGATCTACTTCTTTTTTTGTTTGTTTTTGTTTTTTGCTATAATGTAAATTTCCCCCTACTGTCTCACCTATCCACATTTCCTTGCTGTACATGGCAGTCTTGTATATTTGGTGCTTTTTTGGAAGAAAGAAGTGCCAGACAAAGTAGTATGGGAAAAATAGATGGTTGCAAGAGGTGAGCCAACGAGTGGTGATGATGAATTCAAAGGAGGACGATAAGAGTGAGAGGTAACTGTGGGAATGTACCCCCATTTTATCCTTCATAGGACTCTCTGGAGTCTTAGGATCATACTGAACTTCACATAGTCAAGCCACTAGGGGAAGACCAGAGCAGACACCGGGGTTTCACATGTTATGGAAATCTGGTCTCAGCCATGTCTGAGCTCTAAAGGAGGAGGCATGAGGGACGAAGAGATTTACTGGAGAAAGAAAGGGACACTCTGGGAAATAAGAACTAAAGTTTGAGCTGGGTGTGGTGGTGCATGCCTATAATCCCAGTACTTGGGAGGCTGAGAAAGGAGGATCACAGGTTTGATACCAGCCTTAGCAACTTGGGGAGACTCTCAGCAACTTAGCGAGATCTTGCTTCGAAACAAAAAATAAGCGGGGTATGGTGGTGCACACCTGTAACCCCAGTACTTGGGAGGCTCAGACAGGAGGATCACAGGTTCGAAGACAGCCTCAGAAAGTAGTAAGACTTTCATCTACCTAGTGAGACCCTGTTTCAAAATAAAAATAAAATAAGGCTGGGGGTATAGCTCAGAGGTACATGCCCCTGAGTTCAATCCCCAGTACCACAAAAATCAAAGAAAGAAAGATAAGAAGGAAGAAATAAGTAGGTCTGGGGGTGTAGATCAGGGGTATTGCCTCTGGGTTCAATCCTCAGTATCACACACAAGAAAACAACAACAACAAAAATACCCCCTAAGGTTCACTCTGATTGGGTTGGTTCCTTCCAAGTCTCCTTTTGTGTTCCTGCTTTGACACAGCTTTGTCTCACCATCTTCTCCCTCTTACCCTGCGAGAGCCTTTTAGCTGCCGTTCCAAGCTGCAGACCAGGTTGGCGTGGGTACTGTGCTGCTCAATCAGCATTCTCAGATTCTCCAAGGCATTGTGGACTCTGGAGATATAATGTACCAGTGAGTGGACCAAGGGAGCAGAAAAGGGTAAACTGCAAGGAATGGGGCCACTTACTCATGGGCCTTATTTTTTATCTGCAGGGCCTTCTGTTGCTGCAGTAGCAGGAAGGTATCCAGGAAGTCCAAGAAGGTCTTTGGGGTGACAAGTGGCAATGCAGGGCAAAAGTGCTCATGGTAGTAGCCAGCCGAAAGGTGAATGAGAGCCATGGCCCTGGCTATGCTGGGAACTGAGGTCTGAAGGTCTGGGTACTTCAAGTAGCCTGCAATGAGATGGCTTTAGGCTGGCCTTGTGAGCTAATAGGGGAGTGGGAACGGAAAGGGACCCTCTCTCAGCTAAGAAGAAGGGCAGAAAATGTGGAGGGAAGAGAGAGAAACACTGGCCTAGGTAATAATCTTAATTAGAATTGGTTGAGATATGTGATAAAGACAGGTAAGAAAGGACTCACCATCATCAAAAGGTAGACACTGCACACCCTGCAGGTGGAACTGGGCTACCCTGACCAGGGAAGCTTGGTCCAAGGGTTCATAGCGGTCAATGCTGGCAATGGCCAGTTGTAGGAGCCTCTGGAAAAGGGTGCAGGGTAGCTGCTCGTGGACCTGGTCATCTCCAATCAGGAAAAACATGTGCAGGTGGTCACACACTTGCTGGTAGAACCTATAGGCCAGGGCTCAGCTGCTGTCTTCCTCTTGACCTATTTGCCCACCCAGGCCCCAATTTCAACCCTGACCCCTTAGCCCTCCTCTTTTGAACACT
This sequence comes from Graphiurus murinus, assembly GCA_004027655.1. Taxonomy (NCBI): domain Eukaryota; kingdom Metazoa; phylum Chordata; class Mammalia; order Rodentia; family Gliridae; genus Graphiurus; species Graphiurus murinus. The sequence goes on along the minus strand of PVLC010032125.1, from coordinate 14,942 downwards.
CATGATAGCCCATAGATCTCCTCATGGCCTTTTGGCCAGGACAGAGTAAGAGCAGAGCAGACTCAGGGATGGCGTTCTGGGCCTCACCTCTGAAACACTATGTCCTTCTTAATGTTATGTTTGGTGCTAAGGTTCTCCCTGGGGAAATGATCTTCAATTCTGATCAGATCTGCCTCTGTGTACTGGTCAGGAAAACTGCCTGAGTTTGCCAGGGCCACCAGGCGATGAAGGGTAGTGAGATCCACGTCCTGGGGTACCAACACGGCCACCGGCTGGTTTAACATGCCCGCATGCCAGCTGGCATCCCGTAGACACTGGAAAATGGCCTCCTCTGACCCAGATGGGAGGTGGAAGAGGCGGGCCTCACAAATTCTAGTGGCCAGAGTGATGGCGGTGCGGCGCCCGGTACACATAGCTCTTGAGAGCAGTAGGCCATGCTGCCGGGGCCTGGCCAGCACCCGGACCAGGCGGGCAACGTGCTCGGCCATAGAGTGGCACTGGGCAAGGTGGGGGCTCAGCATCAGCTGAGCAGCCGAGGTGGCCAGCTGCTCCTCCAGGGTTTCCCACTGCCGTTCCAGGTACAAGTTGGGACTCTCAGAGTTGGATCCCAGGATCAGCTCCTGACTGAAGACCAAGTCTGAGGGCTTTTCCTGGGGACGGAGTAGTAGCACCGGTAACAACAGGGGTGAAGACACATCTACCTGTGGTGGCTTCTGCCAACACTTGGATCCCTTTGACTGGAGCTCACAACCAGAAGTCTGCAGGCTTTCCTCCTGCTCTAACTTGTAACTTGATCTTTCTGTTGTCTCTCTGATTACTGTACTTATGGATGTCTCTAGACCTGGGTCACTGGAGTGTGAGCCTGTGGGGGCCGGAAGGCCATAGGGGTAGAGGCCCTCTTCCTCATCTGTTTCACTGTTGCTGTCGCTTATGTCCTCCCACTGGGCCAGCTCCGCTTCAGATTCCACTTCAGGCACCTTCTCCTCCACCTCCTCCTCCTCGTCTTTGCCCAAGTGCAGGGGCTCTGGCCCAGAGCAGAAGACTTTCTGAGCTACTTCTAGGAGCAGCTTGCCACAGCAGGAGCGTTCCTTAGGGCTATTCAGCCGGTCACAAAATGTTCTCTGTGCCTCGTGCAACCAAAGACGCATCATGCTGCGCATAGCCATCATAACAGTCAGGCGAGTGCCACGCAAGCCTGACACCCGGCGCAAGTGCTCCTGGTGGCCGGAACAGTCTGCAAAGCCTCGAGAGCCTACTCTGGTAGGCAGTAGCTGCAGGCTTCCCAGAAGGTGGCTCACAGAGTGCAGGGAGAAGCGGTAGTGTGGGCAGAGGGGCGAAGGCATAAAGCGGTTGCACACAGCCTCCCAGGCCTCCACGGAGGCCTGGACCAGGGCTCTTGCCAGAACGCTCTCCCGCTCCACTGAGGCGATGCGCTCAAGCCAGGCTTGGATGCTAGGTGCATGCCTGCTCAGCAGGGTAGCCTGGGTCACGCTGTCTAGGGCGAGCACTGTGAAGAGTCGAAAGAGGCGTGGACACAGTGGGCGCTCACAGCATGCTGGCACCGTGACAGTAGCCAGGAAGTTGACTGTAGGCTGCAGTGTCTGTAGTTCCAAGGAGTTGTGAGCATACACAGTGCCATCTATGGCCTGGCGCAAAGCCTCCAACACTGGCTGGCAGGTCTTATCTGGATCTGTGGGACATAAAGAACAACAGTGAGGACATGTGTCAGTCCACATGAATGTCCCCCACTCCCCCATTCCTCCTATTCTTGCCTCCTGGCTCTGCTTCCACCACACACAGCAGTTCTCAAGGAATTCTGTGCATCTGGTACACTGCGGTTTGGAGACATCTGAACAAGTCATTTTCTCTCCTCCACAGAGTCCCTAAAATTGAGTAATTTCTCCTCTCTTCTCCCTCAGATCCTACCTCTATGATCAAATATTCATTAACTGAGGGAAAAAGAATACTCTAGTAAGAATTGGAGGCTGAGATGGTTGGAAACTGAATTAGATCAGGATTCAGTGGGAAATGCAATCATTTTAGAGTGCAGTTATATCACAGCTACATTTCTTTGAAATAAATTTGAAGACACGATTTACATAACATATACATGTTTTAGCTGGGTGTGATGGTGCATTCCTGTAACCCCAGTACTTGGGTGACTAAGAAAGGAGAAGCATAGGTTCAAGGCCAGCCTCAGCAACTCAGCAAGGCCCCCCAGCAACTTAGTGAGATCCTGCTTCAAAATTTAAAAAATAAAAAAAGGGCAGGGGGAGGGATGCTCAGAAGTAGAATGCTCCTGAATTCAATCCCCAATACCACAAAAAGATAATATATATTACCTTTTTATTATAAGTATATAGTTCTATGAGTTTCCACAATGTTTACCGACATGTAACCACCTCCCCTCAATGATATTTGGAACATGTTCATCACCCAAGAAGTTTGCTTATGCCCTTTTACAGTCAACTCCCTGACATCACCATCCCAGTCCTTGCTCTCTGATCTGATTTCTATCACCATCAATGAACTGTGACTGTTCTAGAACTTCATATAAATGGAATCATATGGTAGGTACTTTATCATGCAAGACTTCTCTTTAGCATGTTTTTGAAATACCTCCATGTTTTTTGTGTATCAGTAGTTTGTTCCACGTTATTCCTGACTAGTATTCCATTATGAAAACACCACAAATAGTCAGACATAGTGGTGCATGTCTATAATCCTAGTACTTGAGAGGCTGAGACAGGAGGATCCCAGGTTTAAAGCCAGCCTTGGCAACTTAGCAAGGCTCTCAGCAATTTAGTGAGACCCTGTTTACAAATACAAAATTTAAAAATAGGGCTGGGCGGGGTGTTGCGGGGTAGCTCAGAAGTAGAACACTCCTGAGCTCAATTCTCAGTACCACAAATGCACACACTCAAAAAAAAAGGAAGAAAGAAAGGACATACTACAATTTATAGATCCAGTAGCTCATGTATAAGTTTATGTGAGGACATATGTTTCATTTTACTTGAGTAAATCTCTAATAGTGGAGTCACACATCAACTGACCATATATGGATGACCTTCATCAAATTGAGAAAGTCCTGTTCTATTCTTAATTTATTGAGAATTATCATGAATTTTATGAAATTGTTGAATTTTATCAACTTTTTTATGTATTGAGATGTATTATGTTTTTTTCTCCTTTATTAACTGCTGTTGAAGTTTTTTGTTAGTTTGTTTGTTTGTTTGTTTTTGTTTTGTTTGCTACTGGGGAACCCAAGTGTGTTCTACCACTGAGCTACATCCACAACCCCTTTTATTTTTTGAGACAGGGGGTCCCTAAATCGCTGAGGTGCTTTGTTACTAATATAGCCACACCAATTTCCTTATGCATGCTAATTATATGATAAATTTGTTGCCTTTTTTTAAAAATCTGTTTAATTGTACTGAGGATTAAACCCAGGGCCTCACTCATGCTAGACAAACATTCTACCACTGAGCTGCATCCCCAGCCCTGTCTTTTTATATTTAAAGTGCATCTCTTAGACAGCATATAGCTAGGTATTACTTTTTCATCTAGTCTGACAATGTTGTCCTTTTATTTGGAGTGCTTAATCCATTTATATTTAATGTAATTATTGATATGCCTTGTTTAAAGTCCATTACATTGCTTTTTGTCTTCTATTTGCCTCTTCTTTTTTTTAATTCCTCTGTAGCTTCATTGCTTCCTTTTGCAGAATGTAAATGTTTAATATATTTATTGGTTCTTTAGCTATACTTTGATATTATTATTTAGTGATTTTTCTAGGGCTGACAATATGCCTCCTTAAATTACCCATGTTAGAAGTAATATCATACCACTTCACACTTCATATCTGACCTTTCCCACTTCCTATTTCACCCCTCCTACAACATACTTACCATTTGTCATTTCACAAATATATGAAACTAGAAATAGTATAATTCGACTTGCTTGTTTCTCCCTCCCTCCATCCTTTTACTATTATAGTCATTGTTTCTTACTTGCATCTACATTACCAACCCACGTAACAACACTATTAATTTTTGTTTTAAACTATCAGCTATCTTTTAAGGAAATCACAGGAAGAAAGATAAGTCATTTATATGTATCCATATACTTACCATTTTTATATGCTTCATTCTTCTCTGGAGATCTGGTTTTCCATCTGCTAATATATTTCCCTTCTGCCTGAAGAACATCTTTTAGCATTTCTCATTTCTTTTCTTTCTTTCTTTCTTTCTTTCTTTCTTTCTTTTTTTTTTTTTGTGGTGCTGGGGATTGAACTCAGGGGCAGTCTACCTCCAAGCTGCACCCCCAGTCCTATTTTTTATTCCTTATTTTGAAACAGGGTCTTACTAAGTTGCGGAGAGCCTCACTAAGTAGCTGAGGCTGACTTCGAACCGGGATCCTCCGGTCTCAGCCTCCCAAGTACTGGGATTACAAGCATGCACCACCACGCCCGGCTAGCATTTCTTATAGTAAAGTTCTAGCAACAATGAACTGTGTCAGCTTACATGTGTCTGAAATATTTTATTTCACCCTAATTTATGAAGTGTATCTTTGCCGGGTAAAGAATTCTAGTTTGACAAGTTTTCTTCTTTTCTTTTAGTACTTTAAAGATGTTGTTCCACCATCATTTATAGTCTATTGTTTCTGATGAGAAGTTAACTATAATTCTTAATCTTGTTCCTCCATATATATTGTATTTTTTACCTTTTTTTCTCTGAATTACTAAAGTTTTCTTTCTTTGGTTTTTAGTAGCTTGATTGTTATGTGTCTAGATGTGGCCTTCTTTTTATTTTTCTGATTTGGGATAACTGAGCTTTTTATCTATGAAAGTCATTATTCTTAAAATTTTGGCCATTATTTCCTTAAACTTTTTTTTCTGCCTTCTCCTCTGGAACTCTAATCATATATGCATTAGATATAAGCTTTATTCATATTCAATATTTTTATATTCTTTGAGGTTCACTGATTCTTCTGCCATTTCCATTTTTCTGTTAAGCCCAGTCAGTGAATTTTTCATTTCAGATATTGTTTTAGAATTCTAAAATTTCCACTTAGCTTTTTTCAGTGGTTTTGGTCTCATTGCCATGATTCCCTGTTTATTCACTCATCAAGATAATAGTTTCCTTTAAGTGCTTGAATACTTTTCTAATAGCTGCTTTCAAGTATTTGCCTGCTAAATCTAACGTGTACACCACCTCAGGGTCATTTTCTATTGACTGTTTCTTCTTGACACTTTTTTTTGGTATATGTATTCATTCATTAATTTTTTCCATGTGCTTTTATTGGTGCATTATGGTATTACATCATAATGTATATCATGTTGACAGTGACATACATGCACACAGCACTTGGTGCCCTGCCACCTCATTCATTAAAATTTAACTGAATGTTTTAGTGGCTTTCACTTAAGGACACCTTTTCACTCTGTCAGCTGTAATATTCTTCACTCTACAGTGTTGCTTGCAATGTTTTCAACACTCCTGTTTGTTTGCTTATTTATTTGGCACTGGGGATTGAACCCAGAGGTATTCTACCTCCAAGTTTTACCCCCAACCCAATTTTATTTCTTATTTGGAAACAGGGTCTCACTAAGTTTCAGAGGGCCTTGCTAAGTTGCCAAGGCCGGCTTCAAACCTGTGATTCTCCTGTTTCAGCCTCCCAAGTATTGGGATTACAAGGGTGTGCCACCACACCTGGCTCAACACTCCTATTTAAATCACTTCTCAGTCAAAATCTCTTCATAAATCTGACTATGCTAACCCTTTGCCCCTTCTACTTTCCAGTGACACCATGATTACTTATGCAAATTCATTGCAAAAGCCAGATATTTTAGTTAGAAAGAATTACAGGTTTGGGGACCAAACAGTCTTGAATTTTAATCTTGATTCTGACATTTAATAGTAAAATTTCCATCTCAGATTCTTCATCTTTGAAATATCATTAAAAAACCTAGTCTAGCATGGTGGCACACACCTGTAACTTTAGTTCTTGGAAGGGTGAGACAGGAGGATCTCAGTTTTAAGACCAGCCTCAGCAACTTAGCAAGACTCTCAGCAGCTTAATGAGACCCTTTTCAAAACAAAAAATAGGAAGGGCTGGAGGTATAACTCAGAGGTAGAATGTCCCTGGGTTCAATCACCAATACCCTCCCCCATCTCCATTTTAGTAGACTTTTATAAGCACTAAAGATAACATAAAGCATGTAACATAGTACTCAATAAATCAAACCTGCTATTGTGCGTGTGTGTGTGTGTGTCTGTGTGTGTGTGTGTGTGTGCATGTGCACGCTCAAGAGTGTACTGGAGATTGAACCCAAGGGCATTCTACCTCTGAGTTACATCCCCAGATATTTTTAATTTTTTTTCTTTAAAATAGGGTCTTACTAGGTTGCTGAGAGTCTTGCTAAGTTGCTGAGGCTGTATTCAAATCTGTAAGCCTCCTGGCTCAGCCTCCCAAATACTGGGATTAGAGGTGTGCACTGCCATGCCATGCCATGCCCAGCTGCTATTATTTTTAGAGTACTAATACACCCAATTCAAGCTTTATTCATGCCATTAATTAGACAACTCATCTAATACTTTCGCCATTGACTTCCTTGACTCCAACAACCTCCACTTATACTTGAACTTGTCATCATCTGGAGGTACAACTCTTTAGAAACTTTAAACTCCAATACCCCAAACTAACTCTCATCACAATTTATCTCCCTTCCTTTATCTTTTCTTTTATAAAGTCTTATTGAGCACTTACTTCCTGCCAGGCCTATCAAAATGTTAGGCTTGAGCTGGGCATGGTGGTGCACAATTGTAATCCTAGAACCTGGGAGGCTGAGACAGGAGGATCCGGGTTCGTGACCAGCTTCAGCTACTTAGTGAGGCCCTCCACAACTTAGTGAGACCCCGTTTCAAAATAAAGAATGAAAAATAGGACCGGGGGTGTAGCTCAGAGGTAGAATGCCCCCTGGGTTCAATCTCCAGTACTACACACACACACACACACACACACACACACACACACACACACACACACAAAGTTAGGCTTTAATGTTCCAATTTTAGTATACATGCTGCTGAAGCAAGCACAGGTGTATCAAAATAAATGGGACAAATTCCTGTTCTCATGAAGCTCAGAAGGTGGTGAAGGGAATATAAGCATGCAATCATAAAATCATGACCGTTATAGATTGTTGTGTTATGGGCTAACCTGAGGCCTTAGCCTTCAGCAAGTAACACCATGTTGCTACTCTAGGTGACCCAGCTAGTCATGTGTAATTGCTTGTTTGGCTTCTGTAATTTCTGTTTGACTTGCACCTGCAGAAACAGCCCTTTAGGAACTTTCCATCCTTGTCACAACTGGGATGTGTATAATAGAAGGATCCATCTTTGTCACAACCAGGATATGTGTGTAATAGAAGGAGCTGATGTGGTTTGTTGAGCTTACACACAATACAGTATTGTGGCCTCTGACCATTACACTTGACTACCACCCCTGCTGTGCCACCCTGCTGGAAGAATCTAAACTTTTCACACTGAGCTTACAGTTTGAACATATAAAACTAGTCCAAAATGGCCATTCAGCATTTCAGGTTACTTTTATATATGGTCCCAGCCGGTAAATAAAGACTTTCTTTTGGCTATATTTTTGGGTCTGAGTGGTCTTCCCCAGTGGTCCTACCTCATAATAATTGTACATAGCATAAAATGGATATCTCACCTACCCTGGGGGCTCAGACTTCCTGTGGGTATTACTGCTGCCTTAGATAATTTGGAAAGAATAAGTAGGACTTAGCCAGATAAATAGAGGAGAAAGGGCAAAGGATGGCAATCCCAGAGGCTACAGGAAGCCTAACCTCCTGAGTCCAACTAGAGCCCAGAGTGTAAGAGGCTAGCAGAGAAAGCCTCCTTCCCTAGACATTTACAAGATCATTTGGCAAAGTTTCAGGTTATAATTGTCTGAACCATAAATAAGTGGAAAGACTTGGCAGATATTTAGGAGGCAGAATTGAAAGATATGGTGACTAGACATTGGTGGGAGAGGAGAAGATGTCAGTGAGAGTTCTGGCTTATGTAACTGGTTGAATGATGATACCAATTACTGAGAGGCCACAGGAGCAGGGTGTGTGTGTGTGTGTGTGTGTGTGTGTGTGTTTTGGGGTGTGGAGATGATGAGTTCAGGGTTAGCTCTGAGGTACTACTGGAACAAGGTAAAGCTGTAGAGTAGATAGTTGGCTAAACAGATCTGTGCTTAGAAGAGATGTCTGGGTTGGTAATAGTGATTTATCAGTCAAAGCAGAGAGATGGTGAACGAGGCCACGAGAGTGGATGAGGTTGCTCAGGGCATATATGTAGAATGAGAAGATATTCAGAATGGAACACTGAAGTTTGTTCTGTAGACACATATTTGAGAGTCAACGAATATCACTAGGAATTTTATAGTCTCACGAGATGACTCACGGTTAAGTTCCGTCCCTCCTCCCAGCTCCTCACCGGAAGTGGCCAGGTGCAGATCCTCCAGCACGAAGAGGAGAAAACCTTTACAATCCAGGTGACGCCCAGGACATAGGCTGGCTGATGTTTGACCCTGAACTCCTCTGCTGAGCAGGAGCCGAAGGTGGGTGGAACTAAAGGTGGGTTGGATGTGGCTGTGTATGTAAGGGTGATTTGGCTCCACCACTACCTCCACGAAGGCTGACTTTCCTGTTGCTGCCTCCCCAGCCAGGAGCACCGGCTGTCTCCTCGACAGAAGCAAGTCCACCACATATGCGAGCCGTTCAGTCTGCAGGACAGGAGCAAGGCTTACTGTGGCAGCTCCAGGCTAGAACTAGCTCCAGGGAGTCTAGCTGAAAACAGAGGTCTAGAGGGATTTGTCTTAAAGCTCTACTTGGAGAATACTTTTGTGATTGTGAGAACACATCAAAGAACGGGAGCAGATGGGCTTCAACTGGGCCTTGAACATGGATTCCCCCTAGCATAGCTCCCTTAGTCCCAACCCTAGCCACTGACCCACAGTGCTCACACCTGGAGAGATGGATGGAAGGTGCCCAGAGTTCCCCTGATACGGCTGCTCAGGTATTGACCAGTGAAAGGAACAAGTGTCCCATCTTCAGGGTTCACATGTAGATCAAACACCAGCACTGAGCATGGTAGCTCAGGGTAGTTGGAGAGGCAACCAATAGAATTCCTCATGAAGATATCAAAGAGGGGCCAGAGCCTGCTCGGATGGGCATGCAGGCAAAAGTGTCAGCAGTTATAAAAGTTCCATCTATGACACGCACCCACACTCTATCGTAATCCAACAGTGAGATCGCATGAGGTTTAACTCCCATGGGTCTTTTCTATCTCATCCCTCTGTGTCCCCCATTTCCCATTCTCATAGGTACCTGGAAGGAAGGTGGGCTCCAAAGCCCCAAATCAGGGCAAAAATAAAGCTGCTGACAGCCAGCAAATGCTCTCTACGCTTATTCAGCAAATCACCGCTGTCAGCCTGGGATTGGTTCAGAGAGCTGCTTTTTGAAGGTTTTAAGCTCTGAGCCACAGGATCACTATAGCTGACATCCTCCACAGTGACTGCTATGGCCAGAACAGGAGCCCAAGTAGAAAAAGAGGGGATGGAGAGAAGAGTAGAAGTTGATCATATTATATCTTGCTTTCAAACCCCTGGCCCAGCTCCACCAAAGAACCCAGGCTTCTGCCTTCAGATATCCCAGAGACCCTCCAGGTCCCATCCCTCTCCTCTGAAACCAGCCCTTCTATCTTCCTACCTGAGCCATGTGTCTTCTTTCTCTCATCTAGGCGTAGGTGGGGGTCAAGCAGACCATGCAAGATACGGGCCAGGCTGGTGAGTTCAGCCACACCTGGACAAACAGCCTGCTGCCCGTGTACCTGGAGCAGAGAACCCACACCCTTGTGGGTGAGGAATCTGATTGTTGCAGGCACCACAGTTTCAGCCAGATGGTTGAGCTCGGTGACTGTCTGGAGATGTAGGCAGTACTCATGGGGCAGGGCTGCCATCAAGACATTAAGCATACACTGCCAGGTCTGCTCCCCACCACACCAGACTAGAGCACAACGGCCTACCACTGCCGGGCACATACCTGTTACATCTGTCATCTCCATCAAAAGAAAGGTACCTGGGGGCCGTGCTATCTGTTGACCATCAGGGAGGCTAAGCTTGGGGTAGTCGCTCAGGAGGCAAGTGATGGAGTCCAGCCAAGCAGCACCAGAGGCTCCATCGCACACGACCCAGTGCTGGATCCCCATTGGTTCCTCTGTCTGCTCCTTTGGGCTCATGCTTTTACACTGAAGGTCTGCATGAAATATCCTGGGAAAGACACCGTGGTGCCAGCAGGGGCCCTCCAACCATCCTAGGAACTCTTGGGAGCTGAGCACACTTGGGTATAGGTGGGTAATTTCCACAGGTTGGTAGCCCTGGGTCGAGGTGTTCTCCATGGCTGCCAGCCGATTGTGGATCTTAAATAAGCTATTCCAACAAGTAGTCTTGCCACTGCCTGCAGGGCCCAGGAGCAGAATGCCTGAGGCCTGGCTCAGGGCCTGGCTGAGCTGCTCCAGGGACGCCAAAATGTCAGGGCTGGGATGCAGGCCTACCTGCTGCAGTTCCTCCACCATCAGTGACTTCATCAGCCGGGGGGTCACAGGCTCTGCCAACACTTGGCTAGCACTAGGGAAAATCCCACAGAGCAGCTCTCGGAGCCCATGTAGATGAAGCTCATCTAGGATGCTGAACAGTGGTGAATGCAGCAGGGCACGCAGTAGGGCAGCCTCCTCCATGGCAGCCAGGCTGCGGAAATGCTGGGACTTGAGCTCCACCTGGTTCTTGTTCAGTATCTGTATTGTGCTTTCCAGTATCTGCTTGAGCAGTGGCAAGCGGCAGGGCAGGGGCCCAGACACCAGCTCACGCTCCAGAGAGAAGAATTTGGACAGGCGGGTAGCTAGGCGGGAGGCATCCCGCACCCCTGCACCCAGCAGGGTCAACTCCGCCACTCGCTGCAGGTCGGGCAGTGCCAGCGCCACAGGCCGCAGTAGCAGGTGCAGGTTGGCAGGCACGGCTGGGGTCAGGGCACTCAGCGTGAGGAAACAGCCATAGCCAAGGCGCACAGACACAGAATGTTTCTCAAAGAAGCCACTACCAAGGAGCTGGGGCTTTGTGGGGTCCATGGTGCTGGTGCTTTGGGAAGCCTCCTGGTACAACGGGGCATAGAGGTGGTGCAGTTCAGCCAGGCGCTGGCCCAGGGCAGAGAGCAAGCCAGGAGGAAGGTGGTGAACCACTTCCAAGAGAAGCCAGGCACCGCCCTGCAGGGCACCATGAAGATAGTTGCTCAGGCATCGGGCCTCCATCTGAGGTAAGCAGGGCATTATTACTAAATGGCGGCCCAGGGCCCATGCCAGGTTATTCACCAAACCTGTCTTGCCTATACTGTTTGGGCCCAGTAGGGTCCCACAGGCCACCTCCTCCAGGGCCAATAGTAGCGCCAGCACTGACCGCTCAGGCAACAGGCTGGGTAACGGCCCTAATCTAGGACCCAGGTACTCATACTTGTATATAAAGGGCCGACCCAGCACATCTATCCAGCATGCAGCTGGTGACAGAGAGGCTTCCGCAGATGTAACAATCTTAAGAGTCTGCAGGGGGCTCTCGGGGATCAAGTGAGGTGAACCCAAGTGATACTTGAGTTGGCGGGCCCAGTGGAAGTCTGTCAGATCACTGACCTGGTGCTTCTCCAGCAGTTGGGCTATGTCCCGGTGAGTTACTGCCATGACCAGCAGGGCACTGAGCAGGCTGGCCTGGCAGGCAGAGGATGGAAACTGCCCGTACTGGGAGCTCCTCTGCACTCGTATAAATTGCACCAGAACCTCAAGCTTGCGTACATGCCTGGGCACCATGGACAGGTTCCCCCACTCAAGCAGAGACTCCTCCATCTCGGCCCGCCACACCACCTCCTCTGCCACCAGTATGCACTGCCACGGGAAGGCAAGGAGTAAATCTAGCCAGCGGTGGACACTTCGTTGCAGGGACACATGGCTTTTCTGAGGCAGCTTCTTAAAGGACTCACCTAGGAGAGGGCTCAGATCAAGGCGGGCTGCCACGCAGCCCTGCAGTGCATGCACCAACACCAACTGCAGATAGTTCTCCAGAGAGGCCAGCCACTTGGGGAGATCTGGATGCAGAGGAAGGGGATCCCGTAACATCACCTCCTCCCCACCTGCCCCTAGTACTGCAAGCACCTTTACCTGAGTCTGTCTGCTCAGACTTGACTCCCGCTCATCTAAGCTTTTCTCATCGATTGGGCTAGACTCAAAGCTCACAGCATGCACATGGGGAAAGCAGCGCCGAACCCATAGCTGGATGTCACAGGGCTCTAGAGGGGTGGCCAGAAGGGCCACCAGCTCGCTGTCGCTGAGGAAGAACAGGCGGGGGAAATTGGCGCATACTTCATAGAGCACACTCTCTAGAGCCATGATGATGCTCTCCAGCTCCACCGATCCTGCTTGCAGCAGTTGCTGTAGCTGCTGGCCACAGAAGTAAGGGCTTCTCTTGGTATTGGGCACTACAAGTGATAGAACCATGGGGTCAGCTACCGAGATACGCATCAGGGTCCGATATTGCTCATCCATTGCATTGAAACGAGTGTTCTGTAGTGAGGGAGAGGGTGACAGTGAGGGCACATGTGAAGTGGTGCCCCCTTCACCCTAAGCCCCACTATTCAGGAGCCCTTGCCCACTCTGCCTGAACTCCCTTCCCTACCACGTCAGCATCAGGAAACTGGATCTTCATCTCATGCAGGACTTTATTCAGAAAAATCCACTTCTGTTGGAAATCCACCCACACCTCCAGCAGGGCACCTGTGTAAAGAGCAAGAGGAACACTAAAGGAAGACACTAGGGTTCTAGCTTCTGCAAGGGGTCCAGCCTGCTCCTGATCTTTCAGGTGCCCAACTCTGCTCCTAAAGAGCCAGGGACCTTGTTAGGGGAATCAAAACTTGCTGTAAATAAAGGCCTGGTCACCTTATGCCAAGAAATAGCCCCGAAGGAGGTCTTTGCTCTGTCCTTTGGCTCTTTTCCCATCCAACTTCCACCTCTCACTCCATCTCTCTGGGCCATCCCACCTCAGGTCCCTCACCAGCCCAGCTAGAGGCCTGCACTCACCAAGGCTATGCATGATGGTCACCCACTCCAAAGCTATTTTGTGTAAGTCTCCTGACTTTTGGATGGCCAGGATCTTGAACAGTGTCTGAAGACTTTCCTGGATAGAATCCTGTAGACTGGTATAGTCTAAGGAAGAAAAAGTTGAGTTGGCATCATTCCATGTGGGCCAAGGGCAGGGGCTACGGTAGAAAAGGCCAAACTCATGTGACCATCAAGGGGAGGCAATTAGAGACCTTGATGCCCTTTCTATCTTCTAGGGTTGCACTGGCCAATGCAGTAGAACACTGGGGTCCCAAAACAGGGAGAGAAGAAACTCCTCCTTCCACCAGATACTGTGGGCAGACTCCAGGTCAGCTGATTTCTCAGGCTAGATACTATCAGTATCCACCTAGTTCCATGGAAGTTTTTTGAAGAACTAGAGCCTCCAGCCTGGGAAGGGGGGCTGAATGGCTCCAGGTCCCTATATAATATAATATTTCTATAGCAAGAATACCCATTCAGAGATGAGAGGGATCCTGGTAGAAAAGCTGAGTCCAGGACTTTCTCTCATGGTCTTAACACTTGGCTCCCTAGTGTTACTTAAAGAGTTCCCATCATTCCATGTGATACCAGCGCTGGAAGTATGGCAGGTACACTAACTAGAGTGAAAATGGTAGAAGAATTGAGAGGGAAAGTTGATCAGAACAGATGTGGGATTCTCCAAATACCCCTGTTGGGGAGAAAATGTTTAGAACCTGCTCTTGGAGTGAAGGAATTTTTACTCTGCTCTAGAGAAAACAGTATTGGAGGAATATTTTAGCTCAACTGTTTCTCTCCTTTACATGGTCTTCCCCACATGAAGAGGCTTGAAAAGGTTCATCTATTATTGTCTAAGGGATTTGAGGCAGGTCACAGTCCATGCAGCTACCCGAGTATGTGTATTTCAAGTTTCCCCTGCACACCCATACAGACCTCAAGCTCTCAATAGATTTGGGGAAGGTTGAAGATATAGTGTGAAATGTCACTTGACCTAGATCTAAGCCATGTCTGTCAACTCAGTATATCAAAAACATGCAATTTATTGGGGGGTAATGGTTCAGATATTGAACTTTCCTTTTCATATATCTCTTTGTTCTCATTTTGTTAAAAATCTAAAGGGGAGAATGAATGATTAGTAAGAATGATTAGTAAATATCCTTGATCCTGAAACAACCTGTATTCCTAGGCAAGAGTTAAATACATAAGAAGTTCCATCATCTTGGGCTCATTTGGGTGAATGAAGTCCTAACTCCATGGTGCATGGCCACCACAAAACGTGGTCTTTGGGCATGGTGGTATACACCTGTAATCCCAACAACTCATCTGGCTGAGGCAGGAGAACTGCAAGTTTGAGGCCAACTTGGGCAATTTAGTGAGAACCTGTCTAAGAATAAAGTTTAAAAAACAGCTAGGGATTGTATTTCAGTGGTAGAATGCTTGCCTAGTGAGGCCCTGTGTTCTATCCTCAATACTGGAAAAAAAAATATGGTCCTTAGTTAACATGCCTAGAGTTGATGGAAAAGGAAATCCTGGTGCAAAGAAAGGAGAGAAACAGAGGGAGAAATTGCAACAATACAATTGCTTGGTGCAAATGCCATCTCAGAGATAGAGGGGAAAACTGGAGGGAGCAAAAGTAGAGGGAAGACTGTGAGCTCAAGTAGGGACTGGGAGGACCTAGGCTGGAGTCTGAAGTTATACTCAGTAACTCAGAGTGCAGACTATCCAGGACCTGCACCTTGCACT
>PVLC010032124.1:0-18327 GCA_004027655.1 Graphiurus murinus | reverse complement strand
TGACTCACCCCATGGCTGCTTTGCTGTTTCCTGTGATTAATGATTTCTTACAATGTTTTGGTTAAAATTCTCAATATAAGAAAGACGCTGGTAGAAGGACAGGTAGGAGAGATGTCTCTCTCCTCAACAGCCCCATTTGCTGTCTTGTTTCTCTAATAATAATAATTTTCTCTAAAAATCATTATGACTCCATTGTTGTTCATGCGGTAGACTTCTAATCAATCAATCAACATCAACTCCTGTCCGATACACCCTCTCTCTTTGCTTTCGACCTCCACGTCCATGAGCTGAGTGTTGTTCTTACATCATGGCTTGCTGCCCAGTTTCTGCCTTTGAGCCAGCTGACAATGTATTAAACCTCAAACTGAACCAAATACATCTTTCCTTCTCTAAGCTGTGCTTGTCAAGAATTTTGCTCAGAGCATTGAAAAAGATGACTAAGACCCCATCCAAAGTAAGACGAGCTGAGCCTGGTCTCCTGGAACTTCTAATTGGTGATTGGTAGACAAGCCACTGAAAAGGAAATCTAGACATCTGCCCCTGGGATGTATTTTTAACCAGAAAACTTGCTTTGCTTAAAGTTGGAGGGTGATGTGTGTTCTTTGGAAAAGTTCAAAGACTTAATCATTCCAAGGGTAGTGGAGATAGCACTGCCTGAAGTTGTTAGTGAAATAAATGGTTTTAAGACTCTTTATTCTACCCCGGCTACACTGGTATCACTTGGGACTCAAGGTGAAGGAAGTCACTGGGGCAGGGAGCTGCGACCCTCGGTGGACTGGTCAGCAGTCTTCTTTCAAGATTCTGGTGTCCAAACCCAGTCACATATATGATGGATTGATATATGGCCAGCCCAGGAAGATTCTAAGAAAGAGATGTAATATCCTCTTTGAACTCAGGAGAACACAGGGCTTGTGTTCTACTGTAAATGAGCTTAAGAAGTATTTCCTGAGCTACGCTGACTTCATTTACTCAAAAAGTGCGGAGGGTTGACCAGGTGACTCAGGGAATGAGCTGGGAGCAAGACTGATGAAGTCCCTCTCTGCACAGCGCTTATAATTCACTGGAGAGAGAAGCAGGTGGTAGCTAGAAGTGGAAAGAGGATGTAAGGGAAAGAGCATCATGCTTGAAAGATCATGAAAGTGTCCAGGAACAAGCCTGATTAGGGCTGAAGCATGAAAGTGAGATGGCCCGTGAGAGCAGCTGCCATCGTGGGACATGCTCAGGAGAGGAAGGACCTTCAACAAAGGTGGATTTTAGCAGGTGACATAGTTGAGGGTTTCCTCTCTGTCTCTTACAGTCAGGGGGACCCACGATACTGCTCCTGCTGCAGACATGGAAGCCATTTTATGAGGCAGCATTTTTAAAACTTGATCCTCTTCCTCCTCCTCTTCCTCTCACTCCTCCTCCTCCTTCTCCTCCATGACCTCTGGTTTATGAAAATGGAGCTTGGCCAGCTTCAGTGGTAAATTGGTGACAAAGGAGAAAAATCCTGCAGCGTTGCGTAGACTGCAGAGTATTTCTGGAGGTGCCTACAATGCACAGCGGGCCAGGTGAAACTAAACACAGCCTCCTTTTATGATGACTCCTTAATTAAGAGGGGGAACTAGATCACATAGCTGCTTTAAAGCTTCATGGCTTGGAGTCATTCAAGTAACATATACATCACAATTTTATGTTACCGTGCAAGATCTTTTCATGTACATTTGAAGTGCTTACACTGACAGTTGTGGTAATGTAATGCTGTTAGTGTGAGAGCAGTTTCTGAGCCCTGGGGTGTAGTTTAATGGTCCTAGGCACAGACTTCCAATGTGTGTGTGTGTGTGTGTGTGTGTGTGTGTGTGTGAGAGAGAGAGAGAGAGAGAGAGAGAGAGAGAGAGAGAGAGAGAGAGAGAGAGAGAGAGAGAGAGAGAAACGTGGGCTATTATTTCCGGGGCCTGCTTTAATCCTGACATGTCTTGCGAGAAATCGCATTTCGTTACTTACTTCAGAGTCAAAGTGCTTACGTTACAAAGAAGCTGAAATTTCACCTGTAGGAAAATTGGCACAATTTCCGTATTCTACCGTCCTCAGTGCCAGGTATAAAAAAAGAAACGCACTTTCTGTCCGGGTAATTTTACACAGCAGGAACTTTAAATTATTTACAGCTTTCCTTATCTGGAACCAGAGGAAACATACCACTTTTCATGCCACAAATCATACTGGGAAATGTTCTTAGGACAAAAATGGAGGTGAATTACTGATGTGTGCAAGAAGCAGAGAAAGAACAAAGGAGTGTCAGACATCAAAGCATCTTCCTCTCTTGCTATATTCAAGGTCAACTCCGAGACCCTGCTGGAGCAGGGAGGAGCGAGTTGGGTAGAGATTGCATTGTGCCTGGAGGCTTCTGCAAATGGCTGAAAAGGAGCTGCCACGAATGACCCGAAGTTTGAATGAAAGGAACACAAACTACTGTGTGAATTAGAAGCCGTACCGGACTGCAGTGGTCTCTGGTGGGTAGATAGAGTTGAACCAGGAAAGTTGGTCTGTTTTCTTATGAGAAATGACAGCCATGTGCTTTGGGAATTCAATCCTTCCAGTTTATTGGTCATTTGTGTACCTGGAGAGGTAAATGGAGAGCAAAAAATAATCTTCCCTCCTCTCTTTTAAGCTTAAAGACATCTCCCGCCATTTTGGTCATGGTTTCTTACTACCGAGCAGCCCCTGTACCTGGAGACATCTTTTTATTTTTGGTACCAGGGGTTGAACCCTTTCTTTCAGCTACATCTGCTGCCCTTTTATTTTTATTTTAAAGCAGGGTCTCACTAAGTTGCTGAGGCTGGCCTTGAACCTACAATCCTCATGACTCAATTTCCCAAATTCTGGGGTTACAGATGCATGCCACTGCACCTGGCAGAGGCATCTTTAAAATAGGGTCACTAACTATTGCCACATGTTAACCGGTCCCAGTCCCCACTGCGGATGACAATCCCACACCCTGGTTGGGCATGGATCTCCTGGCAAGGTGCTGAGTGAGAAGGGGCCCGTCGAGGTGAAGCTTCTGAGCCTGCGGTGCCTGGGACCTCACCTCACAACAGAGGAAGGGGCGCGAGGACCGTTCCAATTCTGTTAATCCACTCTGTTCAGCCAACTGTCACGATGACACTAGTAACAGCTGATACTCAGGGGCCAGGCATCATGATGGTACTTCAGAGGGTGTCTCCCCCTCAATCCTTACCCCCGTTAAGTCCATAGTCTAAGACAAAGGTGACTGTTAGGAGACACGGAAGCTCACACGGGTAAGAAGAAGTGTCCCAGGACTCTCCTGGACGTGCTACCTGTGGGACCCATCTCACACTGCCCTGCTGCCCCAAACAAGCAAGTCGTGCTCACTTGGAGGCTGTTTTTTGATGTAACTTAATGAATCTTTCCCTAACGATCCATGTATAGTATCCACATCACCTGCAACAATAATGCTAGAAGCAGACAGCACTTCTTTTTTTTTTTTTTTGCAGTACTAGGGATTGAACTCAGGGGCGTTCTACCTCCGAGCTTCACCCCCAGCCCTATTTTTTTTATTCTTTATTTTGAAACTGGGTGTCACTAAGTTGCGGAGTGCCTCACTAGGTAGCTGAGGCTGGCCGCGAACCCGGATCCTCCGGTCTCAGTCTCCCGAATGCTGGGATTACAAGCGTGTGCCACCACGCCCGGCCAGACAGCACTTCTTATGTTGTAATTTACAGCATGTTTTCTCATCTCTTAGGAGTCTCACCACAGCCTCATGGCAGGCTGGACAAATGGGTTAGCCTTATTTTGTGAGAGAATAACAGAACTCAGAAACCCAAGGCCTGAGTATCTTGCTCTACATCACAAGCCTAGAACACGTCTCCTTGCTGTTCCAAATCCCTTTCCTTGGGCCAGCCTGCTGCTTCTAATCTCCATCAGCTAAGACTAGCTTAATGCATGTTCATAACCCTAGATAAGAAGGAACATCCCTCTCCATAGGTGGTCCAGGAAGAACTCACGTCATTCAAGAAGACAAATAGAAAATAAACGTGGTAGGCTCCACCCTTGGGTACTTCAGGAGCAAGTGTTAACGTCAACAAAATGTGACACGCATGGGGATAGACCTAAGAGACACTGAACATCATGACGAAGAAAACACAGAAACACCACAGGACACGAACATGAACTCTTGACTCTTGGAAAAGTGCTCTCTGGTTGGATGTGGAAACTCAGCTTCATAGAATTGCCCATTCCCCTTTGGTTAATCCATATGTTTAATATCATGTCAATAAAGATTCAATAGAATTTTCTTGAAGGGAGGGATATAAAAGCTTTCTGGGAAACAATTTGTACATAAAATTACAATCATTAAATCAACATCATGTTGGCATAAATAACCAAATTAGACAAGAATTTAAAGGTATTCTTTTAAATTAGAGAGGAAATAATTATTAAATAAAGTATGTGGGCATAACCAGATAGTTTTTTGGAAAAATAAATTGTAGAAAACAAACTGTCACTAGCTCAAATCACAAATATATTAAGAAGAAAATAATAAAAACCGTAAAAAAGTGGGAATGAAGAATTCCTCCTTAAGCATCCCATAGGATTAGGTTATAAATTTAACTACATAAAAATCTGAATGGGGGGAGGGGACACTTTACCTTGAACGAATTAAAAAAACAAATGACAATTTGGGAAAAAGAAAGATTCACAATATTTTTTTCCTGACCAATGGGCTATCTTTTCTAACAAACCAATGAGAAAATACAATAAAATAGTTAGCAAAGTTATGTGTGTATACATAGACATGTATGTCTAGTTTCTGCCATTCCTCCCAATACAAATACAGGTAATTTCTACAAGACACAACACACGCACAAAATGTTCCTCCTCACACAAGCAAAAAAAAAAAAAAAAAATCCTGCAGATTTAAACTATCTATTACAAAATTGCTCTTCACTTCTTAAATTGCCAGATACACTTTGCTGTGAAAAGTAGGGGGAAGGTGGCACCCCCTTATCTTGTAGCTGGTGCCATCAGTTTGGAGTTTGGTTGTGGTTGACACCTAGGTATACAGTGTGGCTTGGCATAGCTCTTTTTTAAAATATGCTTTTATTGGTGCATTATAGTCTCACATCATAATGTCAGTCATGTTGACAGTGACAAACATGCCCATTGCTGCCCCCTTCCCCATACAGAGGACCGAGGCTGGCGTTGGTATTTTCACACATGTGCACATAGCCGATGGTAGGTGGTAGTCATTCCTTCTTTGACCCTCACTCCTCCCCCTCCCCTTCCCTAAGACCCACCTCCCCGGCTCCACAAGGCTTCTCCTCCATTACCTGGAGTCCCTCCGGATACCAATGACTCCCCAACTTCTGCATATTAGAGAAAACATATGACCCTTCACTTATTTGCAAGAAAAAATGGAAGGACCTGGAGAACATTGTGTTAAGTGAGATTGGGCACAGCGCTTTTGAAAGCTGATCTTAGCTCACCATCACTTCTGGCTGGACTAGGCCTCCCTCTCCCTGGGTGGTGTCTGTGATGTAATCGGCTTGTTGTGCAGCTCGATGACCTCAACCTCAAACCCAACACCAGGATAAAACCCAATGTTCAATGCCTAAGTTACGTGAAGAAGCCCCTTCTCAGTGCTTTCTTTCCAGCAGGTAACTCACGACCCCCTCCTGAAAGCGTAAGAGATACAAGCATGGCCCCGTGGACCTTAGTAAAGTCAGTTCCCCAGGTCCCCATCTCCCCCGCTCCTCCCCTTGCGCGCCTTCCCTTCCCTCTTCTCCTAGCTCTTTCTCAACCCTACCTGCTGCTCAAGCTCTCTGCTGCCTCAGACTCTCTTTGGGCTTTTTTCAATGCCCCCAACGTCTCTGTAAGTGATAAATCTCATGCGTTTTGGTTTTCACCTCCTCAGTGTCTCTGACCGCATGGGCACACCTGACCTAATCCCACCCAGCTGGTCAGGGATGTCCTAGAGGGGTCCATCCTGGCTTATAATCACCTCGGACTGAGGGACCGCAAGACCAGCAAGGAGGCATAACAACGGAAGTCATGACAGGGGAGTCTTCGCTTTTACATACTTGCAGATACATTTGCAGTGTTGCTGTAGTTTGGGGATCTTGAGTGTTCCCCAAAGGCACACAAGGTACCAGCTTAGTCCCCAGCATGGTGTTACTGGGAGTGGTGGAACTTGTAAGAGGTGGGCTGCTGGAAGGCTTCAGGTCTTTGAGGATACATCCATGAAGGTGCTATTGGGACCCCAGCCCCTTCCTCCCTCGTTGACTCTTTGCTTTCCAGCCAGGAGCTCAGCAGCCTCCTCTGCCATATGGTCTAGCCATGATGTGCTGTGTTCCCACGGCCCAAAGCTGCAGAGCCAACCAACTGCCCACTGAAATCTCCAAAACTGTGAGCCCAAACCAACCTTTTCTCCTTTTTTTTTGGTGGTACTAGGGATTGAACCCAGGGGCATTCTACCTCTGAGTTACACCCCCAGTCCTATTTTTTTTTATTCTTTATTTTGAAACAGGATCTCACTAAGTTGCAGAGGGCCTCACTAAGTAACTGAGGCTGGCCGTGAACCCGGATCCTTCCATCTCAGCCTGCCAAGTACTGGGATTACAAGTATGCGCCACCACGCCCGGCTCCTTTTCTCCTTTTAAGTGGATTTTCTCAGGTATTTGTTAGAGTAGAAGAAAGCTAACACAACTCTGTATTATAAAACTTAGCTATATAATTAAACTATGTTTAATGAGAGTTG
This sequence comes from Graphiurus murinus, assembly GCA_004027655.1. Lineage (NCBI taxonomy): Eukaryota > Metazoa > Chordata > Mammalia > Rodentia > Gliridae > Graphiurus > Graphiurus murinus. The sequence continues at coordinate 11,573 of PVLC010032124.1, read as the reverse complement.
TGTTGTATGATATATGATGCAGTACATCAATATTTTATTAGTAACAATATTATACACTTATAATCTTTAATTCTAAAATTATAGTGTAGCTCTCCTTTGATTTGGAAATTTCTAGTCACTTATCGATGGGTGTATTCACACTTGTACAAATGCATACCTATAACAAAGTCTTGCAAGATTTTTTTTTTAATAATAAAAAACTAGCAGGACCTTCCAAATCCTAAGTATGCATGTTAGGAAATGTTTAAATCCATTATGACACAGTCATTTAATAGCAGCTGTTACAAAGGATGAGGTAAGTCTTTGGTGCTGACACTGAAAATCTCCAAAATAAATATTAAGTAAAAAAAAAAAAAATGAGGAGGAATAATACTGCGCTCAGGAGACTGTTAAGGGTAGAAAATTTTCCCTTCACTATGTTCTTTCTTATTTTTATTTTTATTTTTTGTGGAACTAGGGATTGAACCCAGGGGCCTTCTATTTCTGAGCTACACCCCCAGCCCATATTTTTTATTCTTTATTTTGAAACAGGGTCTCACTAAGTTGCAGAGGGCCTCACTAAGTAGCTGAGGCTGGCCGAGAACCCGTATATTCCTGTCTCAGTCTCCCAAGTACTGAGATTACAAGCGTGCGCCACCACGCCCGGCTTCTCCATCATGTTCTTGCATTAGCAAAGAACATTTATTTCTGCAAGGCGCTTATCTCTGAGGGAAGGCTGTAGAATGATGATCGAGAGGAACATGTATCCTAGGACAGAACACTTTTACCTGCAGTTGTGTGTCTTTTGTGCCTGCCACTTATTCAAATTATGATTGTGATTTTAAAGATAATAACATTAGCAGCGAACACTCAGCATTTACTATGCGGGGGGCACTCTTCTGAGGGCTGCGGAGTCGCATTGTCCTCACAGCAGCGTTCGGAGGTAGGTCGGGGAATAGGGCGCCTAAGTGGCGGCCCGGGTGCACTTCTGCCAGCCCTTTGCCTTGGACGCACAGTCATACTGGATACATGAGGAGAAAGCACAAGAAGCTTGATACTTACATTCCAACTCACCAAATGGCATGCCTTAGTTATATACGTACCATTTTTTTGAGTGTCCATCATGATCATGTCTGGGCTAGCAGTTTCAAAAATAAAGCAAAGAAGGTCAGCGCTCCGTTGAGAAGGGAAGGACTTGGCAGAGACTAGTAGAGGTGGAATTCAACCGGCAGATGAGGCGGGTGGGCTCCAGTGAGCGCCCCACACAGCCTCGCTGGGGAAGTTTGTAGAGAAAGCTCTGGGAGACACTACATCCAGACTCGTCAAATGGCAGGCTCCAGCCTTCTCACAGCGTCTAACCCTGGCCATCTTCCCAGGATCCCAACACTAATGTCATCACATTGGGGCTCTAACATGTGAATTGCAAAGGCACACGCTTAGGCCATAATCGCTTTCTCTTAGGAGTGCTCAAATGCTGAAGGTAATGGATGCCCAATTCCTGAACATAGTACAACAGTTGAATTCTCCACCTCTGATGGGCGAATTGGAGGCTGTGTGAGTTTTACGTCCATCGAGCTGTCTCTGATTTCTCTGGGAGACAGAAGGTGAGGCTGTCTCTGCGAACCTGGGAAGGATAACAAGAGGGAGATGGAGGTTGAGACAGCTCGTGTGGGGTGGAAGGAACTCTGAACGGGGCCTGCAGGAGGACCCCAGGGCAGCAGACCCAGGGCTCTGGTGGATCAAGTTCTGCGACCTGGTTATCACAACTGTCCTTTTAGGCAGATGGCTTACCAAGCATGGCTCAGCAGACAAGCCACACATGTTTCCTGTGAATTTTGCATAGAAACTCAAGTACAGGTTGCTATTTGACCTGTTGAATGCAGTGCCTCCCTCTGCAATGGCTGGCACATTGCAGAGATGGCTGGATGGGCCAGCGGGTCTAATGACATAGGCGACGCCACCCTCACCATCCCCAGAGGCCTGTGTGCCTGACTCCAGGGTAGCTATCACCACAAAACTCAGCGTGTGGTGTGCCCCGCCTCTGTTCCTAGAACTACGCTACTCCCTCTGCATAGATTTTTTTAAATTAAATTTTCACAGCAGGCGAGGGTTGCTGCCTAATATTCTCTACTCCCATCCATTTTCCTGCAAACGGCATAGTTTTGTTCTTCCTTATGGCTGAGGTATATTTTTTCTCATATGTGAAAGCTAGAGATAAGAGCATTATGCAAATAATACTATGTCCACATATAAAAGTACCACTACAGACCTCGCTAAGGAGGATGGAGAGCGGGGCGGTGGACTGGGGTGGGATCCGAGGGAAACATTTGAATCTCACTATATTGCATAATTAAGATGCACCAGTAAAAGTATATATGTATGTGTATGTATATATATATATATTTTAAGAAGCTATTGCAGCCACTTTATTGAGATGTCAGGTGACTTACGCAAGACCCTACAATGTGCAGTACGGGCCCTGAGACAGCAGTGTGGCCCCAAATCCTCAGGTGTGGGCCTCCTGGTGACAAGGAGGTGAGGCTGGACCCAGGAGCTCCAGTAGACTGACCCTCTGCGGGGCCCCAGCCGTGGATGCCTGCTGGGCAGGACGCAGGGTAGTTGAACGGGGCTGTTTTGATTTGCAGGACATATTGACACAGACATGTGATGCCAGTGTTTGACATTAGCTGGGTCAGGGTGACCCTGTCAACGTGTAAAATCACCGTTCTCTGAAATGCCAAAAGCTGCTTCCGGCAGGCAGTGCTGGCCCCGGCCACCTCTCTCTCCCCTTTGCTAAAAGGTGTTTCCATTTTCTATTGTCGCGATTTCCATAATGCTTCTTCCTCCCCTCCCGCCCCTCCCGAGAAGTACTGCTTTTGTAATCAGAGAAGTAATAAGAATTTCTAAAGCGTTTGTTAGAATTGGGTTCATTTCTAAGGAACGGCAGGCAACACACTCTTAAACCATACATTCTAAAGGGTTTTTCTGAGTTTAAACATACCAGAGTATGTGGGAAGGGCGTTTCACCAGTGAGTGGGGGATTTCCTGACATACCTAGACTCAGAATGAAGGATGACTTTGTGGTACTACCATGGCTTGGATTTAGAATGTCTCCCAGAGCAGCTCACGATGTGTTAGACAATGCAGCCAGGTTCAGAGGTAGGACATGGCTGGAAGGGGGGATCCCTGGGTACAAGGCCCTGGAAACTCTCAGACCCTGGCTCCTTTATATTCTCTCTCTATCTCTCTCTATCTCTATCTCTCTCTTCTCTCTTCCTGTCTGTCTCCCCTCCCCACCTCCTGCTGTCTTTAGCTGAGCCTGGCTTTTCCCTATTCTGCTATGACACAAGGCCGTTCCTGCTTGAAGCTGGCTGTCCTCTGAAACCGTAAGCCCTCACATAAACCTTTCTCCCTCTAGCTTGTGCTTGAGGTATTTTAGTCACACCAATAAAAAAAAAAAATCTTGACTAAAACAGGCACCAACTTCTTTTTTCTCTTCTTATTTCCCAGGTCCAGTGGCTAAAATTTATGAGTATAAATCAAAAGGTGAATGTGGTAATGAAGTGTGCACAAAGCAGGGTTGTATAGTGTTGCTTGTTGACTTTAGGGGGGATATTTATATTGAGTTCATTTTTCAGTGATATATTCACAAGGTGTAAGGTATACAGAATTCAAAATGGAGTGTGAAAGATTCTTTCAGTTCTCTTTGTATCCTATCCCCTTCCTTTGAGGCAACCAGAAACCTATAGAGCTGCCATACACGTGCGCACGCGCGCACACACACACACACACACACACACACACACAAGCAAAAAGTTGTGTGTGAGGCAGAGGTGTATGTGCATGCATGGGTGTGTGTATGTATATGCAATATTTGTATGTTATGATATGCATATATGCATAGAGATGTAATATTTTCATCCATTAACATAATTAAAATGTATATATGTAACATAAATTATGAACACAGATTATATATGAACATATATATGAATATATAAAATGTGTTTATATATAAGTTTATATATAATCTGTGTTATTTAGATCACTGTCATAAACTACAGCAATGATAGAGGTTGCTCTAGGCTCTGATTCCAGTGAAAAACTTTACAAACTGAGCCAGGTGTGGTGGTGCATGCTTATAATCCCAGTACTTGGGATTGAACCCAGGGGCATTCTATCTCCGAGCTACATCCCCAGTCCTATTTTTTATTCTTTATTTTGAAACAGGGTCTCACTAAGTTTTGGAGAGCCTCACTAGGTAGTTGAGGCTAGCTGCAAACCTGTGATCCTCTGGTCTCAGCCTCCCAAATGCTGGGATGACAAGTGTGTACCACCACGCCCGGCTGGCATATTTTTCTTATAAGGAGTCATATTGACCATCACTTAAGAACCATTTGAATTTTTCTGAGAACTACTTTATTTTTTCCTATTTTTCTATTGACTTATTGCTTTTCATATAGCTTTACAGATGCTTTTTTTTTTTTTCCTATTTTCAGAAAGTTATCCAATTAGGGTGATTTGAGTTGCAAATACTTTTTTGAGTTCTTCATTTTTTTTTTACTTTGATTATGGTATTTTGCTATGCAGATTAAAATTTTTCCTTATGTAGTCAAATTTATCCATCTTCTCATTTATGACTTCTAGGTTTGGGTTATAGTAGAAAAAAATCCTTTTAACTTCAAGATAATTAGCAGAATTTTTCCATGCTTATTGATGATATTTTGGTAGTTTCTATATTTTGAAAATGAAGAAAACTCTTATTGAAAACTTGATTTATGGCTTTAAATATAGAATTTTAATATTTCTCTTTTGACTGCTGTCAAGTTTTTCCTATGATATAAAATGTCACCACAAATATATAATATATTGTCTCATATGTTTATAGCTGTTTGGGGATTTTTGTTGGTTTGTCTGTGTATATGTTTATGACATAAAGTTTTAATGTAGATTTATAATATACTTGAATCTAATCTAAAAATAAGATTCCCCTAATGTACCCTTGTTATGTTGCTTTCTCACAACACTGTTGATTAGTCTTTCTTATTTTTCGCATATGAACTATTGAAATATTTAGTTAACAAAAAGTCCCATTTGAGCCAGGCGTGGTGGCACACACTTGTAATCCCAGCATTTGGGAGGCTGAGACCGGAGGATCCGGGTTCGCGGCCAGCCTCAGCTACCTAGTGAGGCACTCCGCAACTTAGTGAGACTCGGTTTCAAAATGAAGAATAAAAAATAGGGCTGGGGGTATAGCTCGGAGGTAGAATGCCCATGAGTTCAATCCCCAGTACTGAAAAAAAAAAAAAAAAAGTCCCATTTGATTTTTTTAAATTGTTACTACATATGTTTAAAGCTTTGTATCCAAGGACATTATAGGGAACTCATTGTTCCAGTTCTTTGTTTCTCTCTATAGTTTTTATATGTTCCTCATATAGATTTTGCACATTTCTTGTTAAGTTTACTACATTTTTAGGATGATATTTTATATCACGTCTATAAGAATTCTCTTATTGCTATATTCATTTTTAGGCAGTTCTCTTGGGTGATTTTCCTACATGAAAAGATACCACAATTTCACTCTCTCTTTTATGTTTTTTCCGTATCACCTCATGTTTTATAACATTACCTTTATTAGTGCATTGTAATTATACATCACAGTGAGGTCCGAAGTGATACCTACCTCCATAGGGCACTTTGTATGTCATTCTCAGGATCCACCCTCCTCCCTGGGCACGTTAGTGACACTGGCAGTGATACCTTCATATGTGGACAGAGCATTATTATTATTTTTTTTTTTTTGCGGTACTGGGGATTGAACTCAGGGGCATTCTACCTCCGAGCTACATCCCCAGCCCTATTTTTTTTTATTCTTTATTTTGAAACCGAGTCTCACTAAGTTACAGAGTGCCTCACTAGGTAGCTGAGGCTGGCCGCGAACCCGGATCCTCCGGTCTCAGCCTCCCGAATGCTGGGATTACAAGCGTGCCGCACCACGCCCGACAGAGCATTATTTGAACTGTTACCTTCTTCAATTCTGCTTCTCCTCCTCCCCAACCCCCTTCCGGCCCCCACGTCCTTCCATGGTTCCACTGGTCTCTTTCCTCATTTATTCAAAGTCCATTTCATTTTCTATTTTCCTCTCTAGCTTCTGCATATGAGCGTAAATATGTAACCCTTGACTTTTGGGGACTAGCTGAATTCACTTAGCATAATATTCGCCAGTTCCATCCGTTTTCCTGCAAATGACATAGTTTGTTCTTCTTTAGGGCTAGGTAAAATTCCATTGTGTGTGTATACCACCTGTTCTTTTTTTTTAATTAATTAATTTATTTTTCAGCATGGATTTTTTTTTATACATTTCTTGAGTACAACAGGGTTACATAGACATTTATGACATATCAATCATTGTCAGATCACAAATAGCACCACTTCTTCGTTTTACACGCATAGCCCACATTCTTAACATAGCCTGGTAAAGCAAACTTTCTAGAGTTATAAAACCATACTCCTTTAGGGTCATATATACCAGCTTTTCTTTAGTCATTCATCTGTTGATGGATACCTATCCTGGTTCCATAGTTGGGTTATTGTCAATTGTCCATGGTAAATTGAAAATATCATAAGTCAACTTACTCAACATACTGAACACCATAGCGTAGCCTAGCTTACCTTAAACATTCTTAGAACCCTGACATTAGCTCACAACTGGGCACCACAGGAAAAGATTGTCCTGCATATCACTCGCGTGGGGAAAGATCGAAACTCTGAATTCAAAGCATGGTTTCTGCCTCGTGTGTAGAACCATCATGAAGCTGAAAAATAAAAAGTCGAAGCATCATAAATCAGAGAGTGCCTGTTCACAGGGAAATGACTGACGGTTCAAGTCCGTTGACACACTCACCTTCTCTTAGAGTTACTTTTGATTCATGGCAAGAGTACATAGAATCTACTTTTCTAGGGAAAATCTTGAATATAATACAATATTTTTAGCTGCAGTCCTCATGTTGTGCATTCCTCTTTAGATCTGTCCCTCCTACATATCTGCTACTTTCTCTCATACCTACATTTCTCCATTTTACATATAAGTGAAGTTATACAGTATCTGTCTTCTTCTGGCTTATTTTGAAGGAAACCCAGAATAAATCACCTGCTCTTCCTTGCTGAGTAAACCCTCTAGACACCACCTGCTCAGTCACCTGCTCTTACTTGGCAGTAGACAACAGCTCTGAGTGCGGGTCATGATGGTGACAGTGGATGAAGTTCGATCCAATCCTTTCCCCATACCCCAGCCCATAAATATCCCCAAACCCCATCTTCAGGGAGACACACCTGACACTTGCCCTCCCATGTCCACACACTTAGCTGCCTCCTGAATAAATGCCTTCTGTTCTGCAAAACCTATGGCTTAGTGATTGGCATGCCAGGTGGCAGCCAAAGAGGCAGGGTTTGGTAACAGCTTTGTAAAGCATAATGGAAAAGGAGGAGATCCTTCATTTACCACAACGTTGAGGAACCTGGAGGACCTTATCCTAGGTGAAACTAGACACAGAAAGAAAACCACAACTTTTATTTCTCATTTTACTCTTACTTTTTGCATTGGCTTTGATCTTCTTCTCATCATTTTTTCCCCTTTGGTTCTGGGGATTGAACTCAGGGTCATTCTACCTCCTATATCTCCAGACCTATTTTATTATTACTTTTTGAAACAGGGTCTTGATAAGTTGCTGAGGCTGGCAACTTATGAACCTGTGATCCTCCTGTCTCAGCCTCCAAGGTACTAGAATACAGGCTTGTGCCACCATGCCCAGATTCTTCTCACCAATTTTTAATAATATATCATAGCTGCTTTGATCTTGATTTTTTTTATTGGAATGTTTGTTTTATGGGTTGAGAAGGAAATATTTTATCATGTTAAGAAAGTATGAGCCGGGCGTGGTGGCACACGCTTGTAATCCCAGCATTCGGGAGGCTGAGACCAGAGGATCCAGGTTCGCGGCCAGCCTCAGCTATCTAGTGAGGCATTCCGCAACTTAGTGAGACTCGGTTTCAAAATAAAGAATAAAAAAATAGGGCTGGGGGTATAGTTCGGAGGTAGAATGCCCCTGAGTTCAATCCTCAGTACTGAAAAAAAAAAAAAAAAGAAAGTAGCCATTCATCTGTTGATGGACACCTGCGTTGGTGATTGGCTATTGTGAATTGTGCTGCTATGAACATGGGTATGCATATAATACTATAGTTCTCTGGTTTCAACCTCTTTGGAAAGATACCCAGGAATGGTAGAGCATATGTGAAAATCCCAATATCAATTTCAGCATTCTGTATGGGAAGGGGGAAGATGGGGGGGCACCAAGTGCTGTGTGCATGTATGTCAATATTCACATGATTTATATTATGATGTGAAATGGTAATGCATCAATAAAAGCACATTAAAAATATAAAAGAAAAAAGTAATCATGTGGGGTAGGGCGTAGCTCAGTGGTACAGTGTGTGGCCTTGGGTTCAACCCCAAACACCAGACACACAAAAGATAGTCATCTAATCCCGTGTTTCTAGATTTTTTTTAAATTAAAATTACAAATCTCAATTTCAATGACATATACAGGGAGGATGCAGGGGAGGGGGAGGGAGGGGGGCTCGGAGGGCAGTGCCCCAAGAGTTTTGTGCACATCTGCTTCTTTCACTCTGGAATTACAGCCTTGTGCCAATATGATGTATAATTACAGTGCACCAAATTTAAAAAGTTAAAAGAGATGGTCAATCTCATTTATGCTTTTGCAGCATATACGAAGACAATCACATGAATTTTTTATCAATTTATCTTGTGCCTTATGTTATAGATTTCTTCATTGGAACCAACCTTGCATTCCTTAAACAGACATTCTTGGCTTATTCATGTGGCTGGTCAAAATGACTTTTCCTAGGATGATGAAATTTGTTCTCTTATCAATCAGTCAAATTGTAATAATATAAGATGATCTCAAGTCTCCTCAAATAGACAAAAGATCTCTCTGTATACTCTCAGTAAATAATCTTGCTCCTCCTGGGTAGGAAAAATGATCTGATGGCTATTTTCGGTATTCCTGAAACACATAGAAACCTACCTCCAGCCCTTCCCAGCTGCTGAGCTAGAGGGAGCTCGCCCTCCTGAGGCCTCGTGGGCTTCGGGAGCAATTCCTCCCACCCTGTCCTGACACGCTCACTTTACTTCCATTCCTCCTTGAATGCTGTATCTTTCTTTCTTTCTTTCTTTCTTTTTTTTTTTTGCGGTACTGGGGATTGAACACAGGGGCATTCTACCTCTGAGCTACACCCCCAGCCCTATTTTTTATTCTTTATTTTGAAACAGGGTCTCACTAAGTTGTGGAGTGCCTCACTAGGTAGCTGAGGCTCGCCTCGAACCCGGATCCTCCGGTCTCAGCCTCCCGAATGCTGGGATTACAAGCGTGCGGTACCACGCCCGGCAAATGCTGTATCTTTCAGCTGGATCCTACCCATTGGCTTTTTGACTTGAACTGATTTTGATTTCCATAAAATAATTCCTTCCCTCAACCCTGCAACCTGGACTGCACCTTTTCGTCCCTGTTTTCATCTTCTGGAAAGAAAACAAATTTGTATTTTCTGCTCCTCTTTCCTCCCTTTCTGTTCACTTCTCAGGTCTCTGGGGTCTGGATTCAAGGCAACACTGCTTTGAAAGAGTTCTTCTCAAAGTCTCCAATAATGTCGTGAGCTCAGCTTTGTTAAACCTCTCAGCAGCTTTCAATACTGTTGACTTGTGCTGACGTCACCTACTGGTAGCCTCTGCTTCCAGCCTCTCTAGGGACACATGACTCTGGCTTCCCCTTCCCTGTTGAGTGGACTGCTCTCTACTTCATTTGCAGACTTGTCCTTATCTGGCCATGAATTGTAATTTCTCAAGGCCTGGACCTGGCGTCTGATGATTCACTATTTTCTCTCTCCACCCCTGCCCATTCATCTGGGCTCTAGATTTGTGTATCTAATTGCTAACTGGGTGCCTCCACTTGGAAGTTTTAGTGACATGTCTGATTCTAGGTTCACAGTTTCCCCCACCCCTCCGGCAGATATGGGTGTCCACTGTGTTTTGTTTTCTAAGTGAGTGACAATGACATCCACCCAGTTAGGCAAACCAAGCTTCAAACACCACTCCTCGGATCTCTCTTTCTGTAACAGATGTGCTGGAGCTCCCTCGAATTGACTGATGACAGACAACTGGTGAATTTTCCAAATTATTTTTTGATCTGGTTAAACATCAAATAAAAGCATCTAATTGTTAGAAGTTAAATTATATTACCTTATAACTAAATGAATTACACCAAAGAAAAAATAACACACTAAAACCCATCATGTCCTAGCTATGTTATTACATTTGCTAACTCAGTGCTCTTAAGATTTATTTCTACTCGGGGTGTCCTTAGGGCAGAGATCCTAATGGTGTGCTTTCTACGGGGCTACACTGGTAGCTTGAAATTTGCCACGGAGGGAGTATTTTCATCATAAATGTTGGCAAACATTACTTGTCAGTGCTTAATGTATTGTTTTGATAATTGTCTAGCCTTAAGAAAGTATTGGAGAAAATGCTAACCATGTAGATTAACTTTAAAAATATACCATGCCTTTAGCCATTATGGTGAGAATAGCTAAAAAAAAAAAATGAGGAAGGAGACTTCTCATATTACAAAACTGTAAAGCCATTTAGCAAAGAAGTAGATTATGTCACTCACCAGTGAGAGAAGTTCTGACATGCACCTTCATGACTATACTCCTTTTTTGTACTGGAGATTGAACTCAGGGACATTCTACCTCCGAGCTATACCCCCAACACTATTTTTTATTCTTTACTTTGAAACAGGGTCTCACTAAGTTGAGGAGTGCCTCACTAGGTAGCTGAGACTGGCCTTGAACCCAGATACTCTGGTCTCAGCCACCCAAATGCTGGGATTACAAGCATGCGCCACCATGCCCGGTTTATACTTCTTTTTTGTTAATGTCGACAAAAATTTCCATGCCAGAACTGAACTTCTTCATCAGCAGGAACCCAGGATACCAACAGATATAAGAATTCTGCCAAAATGAATAAAAACATACTGTGGAAATAAATTCGATCTGTGGGTTTACAATAGAGAATATTGTATATGTTATTATTAATTGAATGCTTCGATCTTTTATAGGAATAAAATCCAAAAGGAATTTTATGTTTGTATACCACATGCATATATGCCTGCACACACACACACACACACACACACACACACACACACACACACACACTTTAGTTTTGAAGAGCTGGTGTGTTAATCAGATTTCGCTGCTCTGACCAAAATACCTGGCAAGAACAATTTAGAAAAGGGAAGATTTATTTTGGCTCATAGTTTCAGAGATTCAGTCCATGATCAGCTGGCTCCAAAGTAGAATCACCACTGTACAAGTGTGTGTTGGAGGAGAGTTGCTCAGCTCACAGTAGCTAAGAAGGAGGGAGAAAGAGAGAATAGATTCATCCACTGAGGAGGTCAGAACCTCCACTATCCAGTCTTTTCACTCTAAATATTGCTGCATGGCTGAACACATGAACTTTG
>PVLC010032123.1:0-18172 GCA_004027655.1 Graphiurus murinus | reverse complement strand
GGTACTGGGGATTGAACTCAGGGGCATTCTACCTCCGAGCTACACCCCCAGCCCTATTTTTTACTCTTTATTTCGAAACCGGGTCTCACTAAGTTGCGGAGTGCCTCACTAGGTAGCTGAGGCTGGCCGCGAACCCGGATCCTCCGGTCTCAGCCTCCCGAATGCTGGGATTACAAGCGTGCGCCACCACGCCCGGCTATTTTTTATTCTTTATTTTGAAACAGGGTCTCACTAAGTTGTGGAGTGCCTCACTAGGTAGCTGAGGCTGGCCACGGGTGAACCCGCATCCTCTGGTCTCAGCCTCCCAAATGCTGGGATTACAAGCCTGCACCATGACACTGGGCTGATGAGCATTCTATTTATAGAAGTTCCTCTCTGAAAATAATGCCAAGAAGAGAAACATGTGATGTTGTTTTCTTTATCAGTTTAAAGCCCATTTACACATAGTTTTAATATTTCTAATATCAGCAGGTAGATTATAATCAATGTAAGTGTATGACTTTAACCCTAGGTATTTCTTTATTATTCATCAGTACACAAAATAATGATGCATCATCTCAGATTATTAAGGGGAGCTATAGAATTTTGTTAGTATCATCCATGTATTTAGAGGATAAATACAATCAGAAGCAGTGTCCACTTTTAGCACAGTCTCTGAGGTGTGGGTGGAGAATGCAGAGTCCATGATTATTCATTTTCATAACTCTGATTTCTTTTGTTTTCAAACAGAATAATAGTGTATTCTTCAAATATTCCTGATAACACTTTAGAAGGACTCTTACATTTCAAAAATCATTTTAGGAGAAAAAAGACAAAATCAAATTAAAAACATATATTTCTTAAAACTGACCATGAGAAAAGACTATATTAATAAAAATATATAAGTAAATAAGATTTTTACTCAATATCCAGAAATATTTACGTCATTCTGTAAGTTCTATGATGTATGACAAACTCAAAATGTTCAAAGTGCTATTACCTGCTGGGTACAAGAAACATAATAAATAATTGCAAAATTGCAAGTTATTAATATCCTTTAGTTGCAAATTCCTTGCATATTCATACCTCATGAATTGATAATCATTCATCAGCTTGCAAATGTCTCACTTTTTGTGTAAATTCTATTTGTCAGAAGAGTTGGAAAAAAAAGAAGCAATATGATAGAACTAGCTTAAATATTTCAGTAGAATTAAAATAAGCAAAAATTTAACCTTTATGTTTGCATGCATGGAAATCATTGTTTTTTGAGAACTTTTACAACTTTTTCATCTGTTGAAAACACATATTGGCTGACATATCAAGTTACATATTTTATAAAATAAAATATCTGATTATTCTGTTTGATCTTCTGAAAGCTTTAAAGTTGACCTATTTTACATCTCTTTTAAAGACAATAACTGTGATTCTCCTAGCTCTGTAGGGAATGTCAATGAAGTGTAAATCTGAACTTCTGAAAATGTTTTCTACCCTGGAAACATTATCACAAGTGACTCCTTCCTAGCAGTTCATAAAAAGTGACAAAAACTCCTGAAGGGATTACTGATTAGTAAAACATTACTTGTTATTTGTTTGTATTCACAATATTAAAGCATTCTATACCAAGGCCATAAATATTATTTTACTTCATAATAAATCTAAGATAAGGAAATAACTCTCCTCAAAGAAAACTTGGACCCTAAGAATCAAATGATATTGGACTAAAATCTACTGTAAGACCTCCCTCCATGCCATGTGCATTGAAATGTATTTTAAACTGGTTTAAAAAGAAATGCAAGATAGACAGCATTTACATAGATCCAAGCATATAATAGTGCTCGCTAATAACTGATTTCTGTTTGAAATATTTTCAGCATCTAAAACTTACCATATTCATCTTAAGAAAAATGTCTCTCTTTATGATTATTTTTATTGCACATTTTCTATTTTAATCTGTGTATTACCTGACCACTTTCACCATGCTTTTGAATTTCTGAACTTTTAAAAGATAAGGGAGTATGGTTATGGTAGAAACATTTTTGTATTCCTAACTGAACATCTATTCCCTTCACTTTTTCCTCTATTTTCTTCTTTAGTTTGTCTGAGAGGTGGAGCCTGAAAATTTCTATTTTTAACTAGTTCTCAAATGGTGCTGACTCTGCTGGTTCAGAGATTGCAATTTAAGAACCAAGTAGTCTGAGCCAATAAAAGTAATTCTTGGAACTATACAAATACAGTTCACTAATGCATACCAGTTAATGACCACTGTCCATTATGATTCTAAATATTCTCTTCTAACTAGTAGATGACCATGCTACATTGATTGCTAAATACATAAATATCATCAATAACTCAATGTTTTCCTTTATTTGCATGAGATACAATTCAGTTCAATCATTTGAAAAAGTTGTATGGGAAGAAAGACATTTTTTTTCTTCTTGAACTGGGAAATGTCTTCTATTCAATTATCATATCTGGAAATATGGTAGTGGTATCTATCTTTGGATCCTGAGGGGAGAAGACTGAGAACATAAATCAATTACTGCAAACTCAGGACAGAGAGACAGAAGGAACTTGGACCTGATGATGTTGTTAAGTTGTTCTCAGTTTGAGGAAATCATCCAATCTTCATATTTTTTGACGTGAGGTAATATCCGTTCTTAGTAGTAAAGTCCCTTTTTGTAGAATTTTCTTTTCTTTGCAACCCAAAGCATCCTGACATGATAATCCACATAATATGATATGTTAAAAAGTACTACATCTTTTAATCAATGGAAAAAATGAAAAAGAAGAATACAGGAAAATATTAATAAGGTTAATAACAGCTAGTTTAAAATAACTGTACATATAATTAATTAAAAATCCCAACTAATCATTCAATGATTACAAATGCTGTGTGATTAATTTTAGTTTCTTGACATTTAAAAATATTCTGACAGCTTTTAGCAGATGTGATCACTGATTGTCTTTTTGACAGAAACCAGGTGGAGCTTATAAAACAGATGTTCTTATATTTAAATTAAAGCTGTTCATTTACTGATGATTATTTTGAAGTAAGATGAATTTGGGGAAAGAAATAATACTTTTTGAAAAATAAAATTGAATTTCCATAACTTAAATAAAAATTTAGTTATTTCTATTGCAAACATTTTGTTTTTGCTTTTACTTAGAGACTCTCCTATATAATAAGATCATCTCTGTCTCCTTTATTCTCTATTACCACTTACAAACAGCTTTGATCTTTCTGGGCAAGAAAGATATTTCAGGCTTTTCACTGACTACTATCTGTCATTAAAAAGTCATCTGACAAAATTAAAGAACTAGTGCAGGTCCAATATGGAATCCAGGATACTTTTAAGGTATCAAGAAACTAGTAAATACAGTTGACTAAAATATGGTATTAAACCTCCAGATTTATTCCTGAGTAGAAATAATGTCTTCATTCTTGCATCCTGAGTTCACACTTGGTTAAGACATAGAGTTAAATCAATAGTTGGAAACCAGACTTATGTTTATATTTACTGCAAATAATATTGAAGAGCTTGGTTTTGAATGGACAAGAAAAATGAACTAACACTCCTAAATTAAACAAATTTATCTGCCCAGTCACTGTCCCAACTGAACAACCACCATCTGTTTATTTTTTTTTCTAAATTTAGAACTATTCATGTATAAACTTCTTTAGGGATAAAACATTTCAATATTCCACCTTTAATACTGAAAAAAATCTAATGGGAGAGCATGCTTTTATATCTCCACAAATAGCAATAATCAGGAATTGTTGCCTTGCACCTATGGTGGATAAATAAGAGACAGAAAAAACCTTTGATATTTTAATATTTTTAACAAATTAATTCCATTAGTTAGAATCATCAACAAACTCATGTTACCAACAACCAGATAACTTCAGTTTTTTGTGAGGTGTATTAATGATAAAATTTGGATTTGTT
Organism: Graphiurus murinus; assembly: GCA_004027655.1. Lineage (NCBI taxonomy): Eukaryota > Metazoa > Chordata > Mammalia > Rodentia > Gliridae > Graphiurus > Graphiurus murinus. Next base: position 14,246 of record PVLC010032123.1, on the reverse strand, counting down.
ACTCTGGCAGAAATCCATCTACATGAAAATATTACCCATAGTACCAATAATACGAAGAGGAAGTCTAAGCTAATAGGATGACTAATTTTAATCATTCACTTGGGTAGGTCGTGGTACCCAGGTTTTTCAGTGAAGGTGATTTTTTTCAATGTGATTAACACATAAGTCAGCCCTGAGTATGTCACCTTGGGCATTATATAAGGTCTCTCCTCAACCTGCTTTCTGACTTTTGGGCTCCAGGATGTGAGAGTAGAGCTTTGCTCTCTGCCTCTCTCTGCTTCCAACCACCATGCCTGAGTTCTGCAGACCTTGTCAGACACAGAATGTCAGAATGTCTCTAGAACTGTGAACAAATAAATCTTCTGTCTTCTAAGTTGCGTGGTAAGGTTTATTAGGTCATAGTAGCAAAATCTTGACTGAGACATAGAGTAAAGCCAATTGTACTCCACAATGTGCATAATCCTCATTCTAGCTAGGTCTTAGGAGAGAAGACTGAGGTCCCCTGAGGAGGAAGAATTCCTCCTCTAGACTGTCTTTGTAATAAAGCTGCAACACCAGTGCTTCCTCCCTGGGGTCCAACATGCTGGTCTGGCCTGCCCTGAAGTTTCAGACTTGCTGTCCACCATTGCTAGTCCACTAGCTGATTCAATTAAATAAACCTGTTTTTCTCTTTTCTTGCCTTTCTTCCCATTGACTGGATTTGCTCTGCTTCTCTGGTAAACTCTACTATGACCAGTACAGATATCCTGTGAATATGTTACTGGACATAAGTGCATATTCTTCTCTTCCTTATTAGAAAATAATACTATTCAGACTTAAATTTGAAGATGTAACTTCTGAGTCCTTGTAATGGTTGCCATAAAGTTTAAGATGGTGGCTTCATATTGAAAAAAAAAAAAATCACACTGACAACCTGTATTTACTTCTGCTCTAGTACATAAAACCTAATTACTTTTTTCTATATTTGTCTGTTTCCTCTTGAATACAAACTACTTACATTCTTAACTAGTTCCTTCTCTCTGTATGTCAGAAATGAAATACAATTTGCTCTCAATAGTTTGTTGTATAAATAAACTAAAAGGTAGCACTTTAGAATAAATTAATAAAACAAGGTAATTATTTCCTTTTCTGCAAAAATCATAAAATGCAAAGTTTTTTGCCTGCACAGTGATAATATATGCAGTGTGACTTTTGTGTATAGAGATAGTTTCCATCAGTAACAAAGGCTTTTGAAATAAATTATGGTTAGACTCCTGAAAAGCCTCTTAAAAGTGGGAAGTAATTGGTAATGTATACATTTTAGAATATACCAAAGAAAACATGATTTAAATGACATGAATTTATATGGGCATGGCGGCCCATGCTTGCAATCCCAGTACTTGGGAGGCTGAGACCAGAGGATCCCGATTTGTGGCCAGCCTCAGTTACCTCCACAACTTAGTGAGACCTTGTCTCGAAATAATTAATAAAAAATAGGACTAGGGGTGTAGCTCAGAGTTAGAATGCTCCTGGGGTTCAATCTCCAGTACCACAAAAAAAAAAAGACATGAATTTGATGACATTTTGAAAAAGTATATATGAATTGGGCTTTCAACTCTCTCCCTTCCTCTTCTCTCTTCCTCCCTCCCTCCCTCCCTCCCTTCCTTCCTTCCTCTTTAAATATTTATTTCACCTATAATTTGCTTATGTCAAAGTTAACCTGGGTTTTAATATATGTCTATTTATGCACAGTATTGGTTAACTGATCATTCTGTGTAGTTCATTGGGGACTAATGAACTTCATAGTTATATCAATTGTAGTAATATATTTAGGGAGATAGGAACATTTGATAGAGTAGTACTCTTCTCTTTTCCCTTCCTCCTCCTCCTCTCCCCCTCCTTTTCCTTCTTTTCATTCTCTCTCTCTCTTCTCTCTCTCTCTCTCTCTCTCTCTCCCCCTCTCTCCCTTCCCCCATTCTCTCTCTTCTCCTTCCAGGTTTTTTAATAGTACATTATTTAGGTGAAATAACTTTTCTATCACTTTGCAACATGTTCTCAATTTTTGTCAGTATTATTAGGTAGCTGCGGTTGTCCCTACAATGACCTTTTACTTGTGATTACTCTGGAGACACACAATTTTACTGGAACAGCACCTTTGAATACTAGACCTTAAAAGCCAATAATGATATTCCTGTGACCTACTTTCCAGATAGCAATGTGACACATGGGAAACGTGCACTGATAAATGAGGATCTTAGTTAAACATTGGAACAAAAAGAACTAAATTGGGTCTCCAGGTATTAATTATTCTCAGAGAAACAGTCCATCTTAGTGATCTTCAAATTGAGAGACAATTTTACACTTTAATATGATTGAGTATGAAAGCATTTTAGACTTGAAGTAAGCAATATTGCAAATGGGCTGGTAAGGAGAAGTATTTTAAAAAAGACTTGTGAACACATTTATAAATTAAATTGGGAATGTTAATATTCCCATCCCTGAGACATTTTGTCTATCAAAGCTATCTAATTCAAAATCTGAAAATAAAGGATAATTCTCTCTCCTCTTCTGTTCAGTCTATTAATACTCTTGGGGCAATTTGCTTTGTAAAACAGATCAAAGCACTGTTATAAACATATGTTGCTTGATCAAAGTCAACATGAATTTTATGAATTAATGCTCACCATAGGTAAAATAATAAGCAAACATGTCCCTTGTCTTTTTACTTTTGCATAATATAGCTTATTTAAATATTATGTGTAAAGATATATATATATATATATATATATATATATATATATATATATATGTTTAGTTTATCTTGTTAAATGGATGCTATTTATGTTGATGGTTGCTGATTCAGAGCTATTATTAGATCAGATTAAGTAATGTATGTGAAAAGGGTTTTGGAAAATATAAAGAATTATACAAAGAATGTGATTTGATTTTAGTCATCTTAAATAGTGAGAATAACTTCTGTGAAGCATTCCTTCGACTAGAATAATAAGTCACTCTGTCAGTCTATTGCACTTATTTTATGTAGCATTATGTCTTATGCCAATCTGTGGGTGAGATAGAAAGAAAGGAGGATATATGATTCATGTTTTCTGAAAGACTTCACAATTAAAAAAAACACTTGATAACCTTAAATTAACATGTTGAAGATAATATACCCATATTAGATACCAATTGTCAAGCATAAATAGTATATGATGAGATTAAAGCAGTGTACATACTATGAGAAATAGAAAAAATATGGCTAAATAAATATAAAATATGTGCTACAGAGAATAATATAGATGTGCACAAAGCATATGTTGCATATAGATTGGACAACTTAGCACATTAGAGGAAGAGTATAATGTTAAGTCTGTTGAAAGTATGTATTTAATGTAGTAGTACAGGATCACATCTTCCTCCCTCCCTTCTTTCCTTCCTTCCTTCCTTCCTTCCTTCCTTCCTTCCTTCCTTCCTTCCTTCTTCTTTCCTTCCTTCCTTCCATTCTACATCCTCCTCTTTCCCTCTCTTTTTCTCACTTTTGTATTTCTCTTTCCTTCTTTCATTTGATCATTAATTGGAGAGATAATTTTATGCTTTAACATGATGGAACATGCATTGATGCCAGATGTAGAGTCCAGAAAACAGTATCAAAAATAATTAAAAAAGAAGAAAAGCAATAGCAACAATTAAACAAATAAAAACCCATTTGATACATGTTTTGTTATTCTAGTTTATAACATCTACTTGAGACTGTCATAAAAATTTCATAGTAAGAGAAAACTGTATTTTGGTAGTGAAACGTATTCATTAGAGGTATTCAGGGGAAAATAATGGCAAAAAAAAAAAGAACTACATAAAGAGACAGTAACACACTCCAAGAGTATGCTGTTTTTTCATAAGATATTTATTGAAGAAGGGCATAACCTGAGAATAAGAGTGCATTACACATGACACTGAGAAGATTTAACTTCACTGCAGAGCTGTGTAGACAGCATGCTATGCACACTTGCATGCAAAGCATTGGTTCTAAGTTCTTGGGATATCAGGACAATTTTGTGAAGCATTAATGTAAGTAATAAAAAATGACTAAAGACTTTTAAGAAGTTTACATTGGAAAAATAAATACATAAACTTCTACTATAAAAGTAGGTTTGTTGAAATAATCGGAAATACAAAAGAAATAATTCATTAACATAATCATAAAACCATAACATTTCATTTTCATAACCATGAAAATGTTTTATTGATAGTATTGTATATATAATTAAAATTTTTCTCAACTCTCAAAAAACTTTCCCATGCATTTTTAAGCTGAACATTAAAATATTTCTGGCCAAAATAGAAAGATTTTCTTCAACATTTTTTGTACAGTACATGAATTATTTTCACTGTTTTCAATAAAATGGAAAATAAAAGTGTTGTATTTGTGCTATTTAAATTATTCTATATATTTATGTTTTCTTTTAGCTGAAATACTCAGAGGTACATTTTGAATTCAAAATTTATAATTCTAAAAGCTGCCATTAAATATTAAGTTATCTTTAAAAATTACTATTGATGTATTCTGAGAAATTTTAATCAGTGATGTATAATATTAGAAACGAAGAAAGCAAGTGAATTCCATTTAGTAAATTATCATAATAATCCACTGAGAATTGTAAATCTGCTGAAAAGTAGACCAAGAGATGGTAGAATTTCAGTTAAAACTCTGAGAAGGAGTTGGAATAAGAAAAACATTTTTTGTCTTAAATATATAGTTATTTTTTGTATTAAATATATGTTATTTTGTCTTAAATATATAGTTATAGTTGATAGTAAATAGCAACTTTAAAAAGTTGAGAATATTTCTGATGACTCTTCTTAAGGCCAATCTTTATAATAGTTATAACAATAGAAAATATTAAATAAGTGTTAAATTTTGTTATATTTATGCATTACTTCTTCCAACCAAAGGAAAAACTTGGAAAAGCTGGTTTTAATACACAATGTTCTAAAAATAAACCTGTGGGCCTAGGAGAAGAGAAGCAAATTTCCTAGGAAAAGATGACTAGAAGGCAAACGGTCATTATACCCATTTCTTAAATGCATACCATCCCAAGTCAATAATATGCTATAATGCCTGAGCTTACATAGAGACATAAAGGACATTGCACAAAAAAAAGAAAACAAAAAAACAGAAGATGAACAACAGTTATACACAAAATTATAACAACAAAAACACTTGCTACTTTTTGGCAGAAGTAGATAGGTAAAAATGTCACTGTGGTTTTCATTTCATTCTATATATGTTATGGTAGGCTTAGTAATAGCCTCCAAAAGAGTTCCATGTCCTGGTTACCAGAGCTTGTGTATTTGTGACCATATATGGTAAGGGAAATTTTGCAGCTGTGGCTAAGGATTCTGAGATGGGTAGAATCTTAGTTTGTTCAGAAAATTCCTTGGAATAAATGACTTAAACAACAAAAAATAATTTGCTCACTATCTGTGGGCTGGAAGTCAAAGCTCTTGGGGCCAGTATCACTGGTGAGGACTCCTTTTCTGACTTTCTGATTTCCTGCTTTCTCTCTTTGTCCTCACATGGCCTTCCCTCATTGAGTGCACATGGAAGTAGAGAATCTGCTTCTCTTCTACTTCTTCTGAGGTCACCAGTCGTATCAGATGAGGATACTATTCTTGCTAAATTTTGGTCTGCATGTTCCTAAAAAGCCCGATGTGTTAAATCTTGGTCCCAGAGTGACACTAACAGGAAATATTGAATCTTTAAAAATGTAGAATGATCTTTAGGTCATTCAGAGCATGCCCTTTGAAGTGATTGTGGGACCCAGAACCTTCCTTTAAATCTATTTTGCTTTCTGGCTGCAGGGTGAGCACTTTTGCTCCACTACATGCATCTTTGATACTGAGCTTCCTCACTATAGACCCAAAGCAGACCCAAAAGACCACATGGTCATGCACTAGCACCTCTAATACTGAAGTTACTCAGAAAACCTCTCTTCCTCTCCTCAGTATAGGTTTGTTTTCTTAAGCATTTATTATAGTGACAGAAAGCTAACACAACCCTTATGGCACAATTTAACCTTAAGTACCTCCTAACTTCTTCATTTCCAAATATAATCACATTTGGTCTCAAGTCTTTGAATTATGAATTTCAGGGGGACAGAATTCAATCCATATCAAGAAAATTATTCTGAATTATTCAGATATATTAGCAAAAATCTTTGTAAGGAGTAGGCCATTGGGTCAAAGTCAGGAAAAGCAGATGTGATGACAGAGGAAAGACTAGAGTGATGAGCTTTGAAGTTGGAAGAAGGAGTTGTGAGCCAAGGAATAAAGGCAACTTCTAGAAACTGGAAGGGCAGGAAGCTGTATTGTCTCCTAAATCCTCCAAAGAATGCAGCCCTGCCAGCATAATACATATGAGAAAAGGGAATGTGAATGTTTGTCTACTTAGTACTAGAATCTCAAGTCAACAAACTTAATGAAACCTATCTAGAGACTTCCATATCCTTGGGAAGAAGGTGATAACCTTTGTTTTATGGGAGAGAAAATATGAAATGAAATCATCCCAAATTTGGCACTCAAGCATGGTAAAAAATAAGAATAGTTGAGAAAAACATAGAATACATGAGATGGATCTGTGGCTAATTTAATAGAATCCATCCTGTATTTCCTCTACTGAGATTTTGGGTTTGGGGGGATCTTGGTATATAAAAAAAGCCAAGATGCAAAGAGACTCATGGAATCTCTAGCAGAACAGAAATGATTTCCTTTAGAAATACCATATTAAAATATACAACACTAAAGACTCACGGGAAAATTACAACGGAGAATAATCTCAGATATTTTATTTATTCATTCAATAACAATAGAAACAAATCCTCATTAGACATAATAAATGCCAAAACACAATAAAGTAATTACAACATTATGAGAAATTACTGACAACTACTTATACTTTCATAGTGGAGATACTATTTAAAAGTAAGAGCAAAATTTAAATATTGCCATTAAAAACTAAAAGAATCTAGTCCACATATCATCTGCAAGAGAATTGCTGAAGGTTAATTTTATCAAAGGAGATAAGCCTAGAAAGCAGGAATTTGGGTTCATGAAGCAAATGGAAAGAAAGATAACAGCAAAAACCATAAACTAATTTCATTATATAATATTTAAATTAAGAAATAATTCATTGGTTACTAAGCATGAATGAAATGGAAATAAGTACTGCTCAAGAATATCATTTTAGATGGTAAGTAGATTAATGCTGTTCAAGCAGTTGTATTGCTAGAGATGAGATACCAGTTTTCTAAAGAACTTATTAAGTTCAAAAGGAGTTATAATTTAAGGATTATATATATATATATATATATATATATATATATATATATATATATATATATATGAAATACATTATATATCTTTAAAACCAGTTTAAGTGAAAGTAGGATAGCAGAAAAAAGCAAGAATTTGATCAATTCAGTGGATCATAGAAAAATGGAAGTATGTTCAGAAACACAAAACGAAACAAAACAAAACAAAACAAAACAAAAAAACAAATCTGCTATTCTTAAATGTAGAATGTTCCCTGAGAAGGTCATGCATTAATGTTCAGTCTTGATGTAATTAAGTTGTGGGGGTTGTAATCTCATCAGAGGATGAATCCATTGTAGAGGATTTACCGAGGTGGAAACCTAGGCAGGGGGGAGTATGACTTGAGAAGGTGATTTTGTCTTTGAATCTTCTTGCTTGTTATCTCTTGCTTCCCACCTCCATGATGCAAGTGCAGAACTCTTGTTGTCTCCTTCTCTCTGCTTCTCATGTCCATGCTCTGAAGTCCATAGACCCCGGGCTTACAAGGATGGAACCCAGAATCTCCAAAAAACTGAGCAAATGAATTTTTCTTTTTCTTTAAGTTGTGTGGACAGTTATCTTGGACTATACAGTGAGAATGTTGACCTAGATAATATCTGTTTTCACAATAAATAAAATATATCAAGCTCTAGTTCATGGCAAAAATTCCCTTTGTGTACATCAAATAAATCAAGTTGTTTTTGTTATAAAACTTAAAATTCCTTCTTCAACATCCCTTTTATGTTATGTCAAATTGTTTAACTAGGATACCAAATTATTTTGTTTGCTCTATAACTATAAATAGTTTTGCTTTATAAAATGCATAGCCATACTTCTTCATGTATGAAAAATTCTTCAAGTCAGAATTGTTATATCTTTTATTAATTTATTTCTCTTTAGCAGTAACTGATGTTCTTTCTATCCCTAATATTATTTTACATTTTAAGTTTTCTTTTGTAGCCATCTTAGATTGTATATCAACCCCATGATGTTTATACAATGACAAAATCATCTAACAAAAGACTTCCAAAAGTGACAGATGACTATAAAGATATATTGTACTACATATCTAAATACATACACAGCAGCTTATTGCATGATGAAATTTTGATCAATAATGTATCACATAAATAAGGGATGTTCCATAAGATTATAACACTTAATGGTATCATTACCATCTTAGTTTGTGAAAGTACACCCTATAATGTTCACAAAATGACAAAATCATCTAATGATGCAAAATTCATGACTGTATTTCAATAGTGTATTAGTCAGGGTTCTCCAGAGGAAAAACAGAATATGTAGATTAAACTAGGGGATTTATCAGATTGTCTTACACAGTCAGAAGCTGGATAGTCCCAAAAATGACTCTGTGCAAGTCAGAGAACTGAATGAACCAGTAGCTGCTCAGTACAAGAAGCTAGCGCCTCAGAATAGGAAGTACTAATGATACAACCTGAGTCAAAGACAGAAGGACTTAGAAAATTCTTGGAGAATCATTTATGAGACTTCACATTGGAAGGGTGAAGGAGCTGGTGTCTGATGTCTTTGCAGTGACAGCAGCAGTAATAGACACACCTGTTCATGAAGAATTTAATTTTTCTTCATGCCACTTTCTCATTCTTTCATTGTTTTTCCATTTGGACCCCGAACCATTGTACAGTGTCATATACTTCAGGGTGGGGCTTCCCATGAGCTTGCTGTCCCACATGCCAATCATCTCTGGAAGCACCCTCATGAACACACCCAGAAGTCTTAATCATGGGAATTTCTCAATCCAATTAAGTTGACAATTGAGATCAATCCTCATAAATATTATCAGTATAAAATTCAACAGTTTATATAAAAAAATATTCCATTTAAAATATTAATGCAGCCAGGCACAGAAACATACTTATTTAATCCAGTACATGGGAGGCTGAGATCAGAGAATTGTAGGTTCTGGGAGAGTCATAGAAACTTAGTGAGATCCATAGCAACCTAGTGAGGTCCTGTTCAAAATAAAAAATAAAAAGGTCAGGAAGTGTAGAGATAGAATATTTCTGGGTTCAATCGCTAGTACAAACAAACAAGCAAACAAACAAATAAACAAACATTATACCCAACAAAAGATATCCAAGAAATGTAGAGAAGCATCATAAAAATCATAAATTTGAGCTTAGGGTTATAAGAAATGTCCACAGTAAATAAAATGTACACTATTATTTCTGTGGTTTTATTTTACCCTACTTAAAGTATGACACATTTGTCTATTAGCTGCTTCATAGATTCTGACCTGAGACATAAGACACTTGGGTCAGAGACAATGACTTATAGCTAAGGAAACAGCAGGTGTATCTCCATATTTTCCTTGGTTTCTTGTCTCTTTCTCCCCTGCAATCTTGTATCAGAACACAAGGTTAGGTCGAGACAGGTGCCTGCACTTGATAAGACGTGGATATTGGGAAAGGAATGCTGGGTTGGGGGAATCCACTGCTTCTATGGAAAGCAGTGAAGAAGCTGGGTGCTGGTTTTGCCTTACAATTGAGGGGTGGACATTATCTCAAAGTTACCATCCATAGACTCAATGTTGAAACTTAGTAATGAGCAGCGAGGGCCTTGCCTTCTCAGCACACCCGAGATGTATAGAAGTACAAGGGGTTCAGGAAGAACTATCTTTGGCAACATAGGCCATACTCATACATGGTATAAAAACAGTACACATAATTAATAGATGTTAACTTTTGCAAAATTAACTTATGATTTTATTGCAAGTCTAGTCAGTTACCCCCAAAATTCATTTGGGTATATGGAAAAATACATGTGGCTGGAGAAGTATATACTGACACACATATATTGGAATTTCATTTGACAAAATTATTAGAACTGATGTGGTTATGATTTATGATCTAGGAGTTCTTTTTGTAGTATGTATCCTTTAGTGAAGCTCTCCCACACACACGCATTAGCAAACTCATGGTGTGGTGTTCCTTTCAATATTGGACAAAAACAGAAAAAAAATCTAAATGCTTATCAATATAGGAATGAACAATAATATTTAATAATGATTAGAATAAATACACTAGGTCAAATGGGTTAACTAGAATAATACTAAAAAGCATAATTTATAATAAAACAAATTATAAAAATATCACATGCCAATTAAAATGTGAATGATATTCTTTCTTATCAATTAAAAAATACTAAAAAATTGGCACCATGGATATGAAGAATATATGATAAATTGAGGATAGTTATTAAGCTTTAGATAAGAATTAAAGGAGGAATAGAATAGGATGAAATTGAAAGTTTCAACTATTTTTAAGTGTTTTATTTTAAAATAAACATTTGAAACATCTCTAGCAAAATGATAACAGTTGTTAAAACTGGATTGTACAAACATGGATATTTGTTATCATTTTCTTTGCTTGTGTCTAATTACTTGAAACATTTTAATATTATTAAAATACAGATTATAGACACTTTACCAGCCTGCCTTAGAAAAAATATAGATGCATACAAAAGTATGAGGTATGACCTTCAGTAGTTATACTTTCTAGATATTACTGTAGTAGTATTGTGTAAAACTATGTTTTCATACTCATATTTGCAAATTTAATCATAAATACTGAAAATGTAAAAATACACAATAGTTGAAAAATGATTATTTTCCTAGAAGCAAAACAATGAAGATAAGCAAGACAACTTAAAATACTTAAAGATACTTAAAATAGGGATTAAGTATTGTGCCCCAGTATAATGACAGTCTTGGTATAGAAAGCCCTGCATTGAGGAACAAAGTAATGTCAAGGATTGTGAAAGCAGGGTGGGTTCAGGCAAATTAGGGAAATATTTTTTCTGGTATTTACTTCTTCCTTCCAGGCCTCTTGGAAGGAATGATTACTAACAAAGAGTGGAAGAAAAACTGAAAGAAAATGACAGAGAAGTTAAATTTTAAGCATAATTTTCAACAAATGACATCTACCCAAGGAAAGGATGATGATTAAAATATGTTAGGAAAATGAAAAAAAATTGAAATATATTAGGAAAATTAACAAAACATAAATCAGTTGAGAAGATTTAAATAATCAAAGTAAATCATTCTGCAGTTATTTCAGTTTCTTATGGTTTTGTTTTAACAGACATAAATATGTGTGTGTGTGTGTGTGTGTGTGTGTGTGTGTGTGTGGTGTTGTTTAATGGTTTTGGCACAGAATCTTGATAAAGATCTAGATCTTCATTGTTAACAGGCAATAAACATTTAAAATGTGGCTAGTCCAAACTGACATGTGCTGTCAGTATTAAATATATTCCAAATAGAGCAAACTTGGCATAAAAAAAGAATGCAAAATCTCTCATCAATATTTGATACTGACTACATATTAAATACTAATATTTTGGATATATTTAGATAAATGAAATGTGTTGTCAAAATTAATTTCAATTTTCTTTTCTACTCTTTTAATGTAGGTTCTAAAAAAATTTAAATGATATATGTGATGACATTCCTGGCTAACACTGAATTCAATCAATCTAAATATAGTTTAAAAGGAAAATTAAACTTTGACACATTGCTCTCTACCAAGCTTTCCTCAAATCTTCAAGTATGGCGAAGCAAGCTGAACTCACACTCTGCTTGAGATGGAGGAAAGGAGGCATGGCTAGTAACTTTTCCTAAACTTAACTACCAGTTATCTATCTTTGCAGAAGAGAGTGAACACAAAATCAGAAAGAGTCTGGGAATTGTGCTTCTTGAGCAGTCTTAGCAAGAAGAAAATTTGTGGAATAAAGAAGAATCAATACCAACAAAAATATTTTCATTAAAAATAATAACTATCAAGCAGGAGTAGCAACCATGATATCAGATAAATTAGACTTCAAGCCTAAGCTTATCAGAAGAGACAAAGCAGGTCATTTTTTACTAGTAAAAGGAACAATCCAGCAAGAGGAAATAACAATTATTAACATCTATGCCCCAAATGCAGGTGCAGCCACCTTCATAAAACAAACTCTGTATGAAACAAAGACACACATAGATCCCAATACACTAATACTAGGAGACATCAATACTCCTCTTACATCTCTAGACCGTTCTTCTAAACAAAAGATCAGTAGAGACCTAAAGAATACCATAAACCAAATGGACCTATTAGAAACATATAGGCTCTTGCACCCAACCACAGCTGAATTCACATTTTTCTCAGCTGCACATGGAACCTTCTCCAAAATAGACCACATTCTGGGTCACAAAGCGAGCATTGGCAAATTCGAGAAATGCAACATAATTCCCTGCATCTTCTCCGACCACAATGGAGTGAAACTAGAAATAAACTCCAAGAAGATCCAAAGTAACCATGGAAACACGTGGAGACTGAATACCACATTGATGAATGAAGATTGGGTCACAGAAGAAGTAAAGGGAGAAATTAAAAAATTCCTAGAAACCAATGAAAACAGAGACACAACATATCAAAACCTCTGAGACACCCTAAAGGCAGTACTAAGAGGCAAATTTATAGCACTGAGTGCCCACATAAGAAGAACAGAAAAATCACCAAATAAATAACCTAATGACACAGCTCAAAGCACTTGAGAAACAAGACCAGTCTAACCCCGAAGCCAGTAGAAGACAGGAAATCATGAAAATCAGAGCAGAAATTAATGAAATATAGAATAAAAAAAATACAGAAAATCAATAAAACCAAAACTTGGTTTCTTGAAAAAATAAACAAGATCAATAAACCATTGGGCAACCTAACCAAAAGAAAGAGAGAATCAACCCAAATAACCAAAATAAGAGATGAATAAGGTGATATTACCACCGACAGTATGGAAATACAGACAAAAGTCAGAAACTATTTTGAAAAACTATACTCCAACAAAATGGAAAATCTAGAAGACATTGACACATTTCTAGACACATATAACCTTCCTGAATTGGGTCAAGAAGATATAGAAAACTTAAACCGACCAATAACAATCAAAGAGATAGAAACAGCAATAAAGAGTTTACCATCAAACAAAAGCCCAGGGCCAGATGGTTTTCCAGTCAATTTTATAAAACATTTATAGAAGACCTAATCCCAATACTCCTCAAACTATTCCATGAAATAAAAAGAAACAGGACCGTCCCAAACACATTCTATGAAGCCAACATCACATTAATACCAAAGCCAAATAAAGACAGCTCAAGAAAAGAAAACTATAGGCCTATATCATGATGAACTTAGATGCAAAGCTGCTAAACAAGATACTAGCAATGCGCATTCAAAACCACATCAAGAAAATTATACACCATGACCAAGTCGGGTTCATCCCAGGGATGCAAGGCTGGTTCAACATCCGAAAAACAATCAATGTAATTCACCACATAAACAAACTGAAAGATAAAAATCACATGATCATCTCAATTGATGCTGAAAGAGCATTTGACAAGATCCAACACCCATTCATGCTAAAAGCACTGCAGAGATTTGGAATAGAAGGAACGTACCTCAAAATCATAAAGGCAATATACAGTAGGCCCATAGCCAATATCATATTAAATGAAGAGAAACTGCAAGAGTTCCCACTAAAAACAGGAACAAGACAAGGATGTCCATTATCACCTCTTCTGTTCAATATAGTACTTGAGACTCTAGCCAGAGCAATAAGGCAAGAGAAGGAAACCAAAGGGGTAAAAATAGGGAAGGAAGAACTAAAACTATCCTTTTTTGCAGATGACATGATATTATACTTATAAGACCCAACAAACTCAACCAAAAAACTTATAAAACTGATCAATAAATTCAGCAAAGTGTCTAGATACAAAATCAATCTTAAAAAATGAGAAGCTTTCCTGTATGCCAATCATAAATCCACTGAAAAAGAAATCCAGAAAACAATTCCACTCACAATAGCACCCCCAAAAATAAAATACTTAGGGATAAATCTAACCA
>PVLC010032122.1:0-18350 GCA_004027655.1 Graphiurus murinus | reverse complement strand
CCCTGGGTTTAATCTCCAGTAGCACAAAATAAATAAGAAGAAGGAAAAAAATAGCAGAATCTGGGCTCCAAGAAGAAAGAAAAAAACAACAAATAGAAAAAAATTATGTAGATATAATAGATTATCACCAGTTATATGGTATTAAAATATTTGATGAATGGCCCAAAAATCATAATAATATCTGATATGCTCAAGACAATTGCACTTGAAATGTGTAGGGAGTAAAGGGACCTGAATGAAAGTACTATTTTTTAGAATTCATTGGAAGTTCTAAAACATGAACAAACAGACTATGTAAGTTATGTACATATTGGTCTTATAATGCCTATAGTCAGCCATTGGAAAGCCTATGGAAAGTCACAAGCACTGTAAAATCCTTAAAAGTACTGTCAAGTAATCTAGAAAATACAAGAAAGGACAAGTAGTAATAATCAAAAAAAATAATACAATGGTCTATCAAATCATAACATGTACAAACAAATGAAACTTAAATGCAAATGATGCACATATTTCAATTAAAAGAAATATATTTAAACAGTGGAAAAGAAAGACTCATGTATGTTTTCTAAATAAAAATTCAAATAAAATGGCTTAAATATGTTGAATGTAAAGCAATAGAACATTATACCATAAAAGTTATTAGTAAAAAGCATTAGTGAATACAATAATATTTGTTAAGTACAGAGCAGAGGAAAGAAAATTACTAGGGACAAGGAGTGATATTCCACAATGATAAAGAGGATCAGTCCACTCAGAAGCCATAGAAACTTGAAACAAAACAAAAACAAAAAAATCCTACAAAACAAACAAGAAAGCAAAAATTATCTTAAGATAAATGAAGTAAAACTAAAGAGGCTGAAAGGAGAAATAGATAAATCCATCCACAGATCTAGTTGGGGGAGTTCATGCCAATCTCTATGCAACTGATAAATCTTTACACAGAAAATTAACAAATATTAGAGAGCTCTACAAAACCATCAACCAAAGTGGCTTATAAATATTTACAGCATATGTTACTCAGTAAGAGCAGAATATGCTTTTTTTAAGTGCTTAGGGAGCTTTCACCTAGATACATATCTTGGGTTATGAAAAAAGTTTCAACAAGTTTAAAAGAAGTGAAACACACAAAGTATGATCTCTGACCATAATAGAATTCAACCAGAAATCAATAAAAGAAAGGCTTCAGTAAATTTTCTAAACACATAGAAATTAAATCACAAATTATAACTAGTAAATAACACATAAAATGAATGCAAATAAAAATAAAACATATTAAAAACTGTAGTTCAGAACTAGATCAATATTGAGAAGAAAATATATAACAATACATGTTTACATTAGGAATTAGAACAGATCGCAAATTAATAACCTTAATTCCTAACTCAAGAAATTACAAAAAATAGCAAAATAAATCCAATGCAAGTAGAAGAGAGATTTTAAAATATAAAGGTATGAGCTGAAATTAAGAAAAGCATGAAAAATCAAAGAAACAAAAAACTGGATCTTAAAAAAAAGAATTTATAAACCTCTGTCAAGACTAAAAACATAAATGCAAGAGAAAGGACACAAATTAGCAATATTAGGAATAAAACAAGAGGTATCAGTACAGTTTCTGGAGTCATTATAAGGATAATAATTGAATACTATACACAATCTAATGCTCACTTACTTAATTCCAAAAAAGGGACAAATTCCTCTAAACTACAAACTGTTAAAACTCACCCAATATGAAATGGGAAACCTGAATAACTCTATAATCATTTAAAGCCAATTTTTTATTTAAAAATTTCAAAAAACAAATCTCCATGTTCACATATCTTTGTTTGAATATAGATCAAAACATTTAAATAACAACTAGCACTAATTCTACATAAGCTCTTCCAGAAATTGGAATAGGAAAGAACAATAAAATTTCCAACTCATATGGTCTATTAATCTAATTGAAAATCAACAAATAATACACAGTACAAAAAAAAAAAAAGGGAGGGAGGAGAAATTATTGCCAAATGCCTTTCATGAATGCAGAATAAAAATTACTCAACAATACATTAGCAGATTGAATATGGCAATGTTTCATAACTTTCTCCATCACTTCTTCCAACTTCCTCCAACTCTATTCTTCTCTCAGCTTCTAAATCAACTGTTTTAGATTCCAGCCATGAGATCATATGGTGGTTGTATTTCTGCTCCTGATTTACTTCACTTAACATGATATCCTCCAGGTCCATTTTTGTTGTTCCAAATGACAAAATCTAGTGCTTTTTATGGTAAAATATGATTCCACTGTGTCTGTAAATCCCATTTTTCCCAATAAAATATTGATGGACATTTTGGTTGATTACATAACTTAGCGATTATGATTAGTGCTGTAATTAATCATTACCAGAATATACATAATATGTGTCTTCAACATGCTGATCTCATTTCCCTTGGATATATACCCAGTAGCAAGATTGCTAGGTCATATAGTAGTTTATTTTTAGTTATTTGAGGAACCACCATATTGTTTTCCATGATAACTGTACTAATTTACATTTCCACTCAAAGTATGAGTTCTTCTTTCTCTGTACCTTCATTAATATTTGCTATTTTTCTTTGATAATAGATATTCTAATTTGGTTGAGGTAGTATCATATTATAATTTGTGTGTGTGTGTGTGTGTGTGTGTGTGTATGATGTTTTATACTGGGGATTGAACCCAGGGGCATTCTACTTCTGAGCTATATCCCCAGCCTTATTTTGTATTTTTTATTTTGAAACAGGGTCTCACTAAGTTGTGGAGGACCTAAGTAGCTGAGGCTGGCCATGACCCTGCAATCCTCTTGTCTCAGTCTCCTAAGTATTGGGATTACCAGTGTGTACCACCACACATAGCTCATATTGTAATTTAATTTGCATTTCTTTGATGCTTAGTGATGCAGAGTATTTTTTCATATATCTGTTGGCCATTTCTATGTCTTTTTTTGAAAAGTTTCTATTCAGGTCTTTAGCCTAGTTTAAAATGGATTAATGGATACAATGTTACAATTCGATAGGAGTAATAAATTCTGGTATACCATGGCACAATAGGGGGAATATAATTAACAATAATGCATTGTATACCTCAAATAATTGAAAGTATTTTGAAGTTATCTACAATAAATAAATAATAATGATAGGTATGTTAATTACTCTGACTTGATCATTACACAATGTATACATTAAAAAATCACATTTTCCTATAAATATGTAAACATATTATATATAACAATCAAAAAAACTTAAGATGGGGTGGTGACTCACTCATGTAATAGCAGTACTTAGAAGGCTAAGATAACCTGTAAACCTCAAACCTTGATCTCAAACCTGTAATCCTCTTATCAAGGCCTGGGGGATGTAGCTCAGAGGTAGAATGATTCTGGGTTCAATTTCCAGTATTGAAAAAAAAATCTTAAAAAAATTAAAAAGAAATATATCTAATCAAATTGGATTTATTCCAAATTCACAAGGCTGGTTCAACATACCAAAATTATTAAATATATTTCATCATATCAACAAGCCAAAGAAGAAAAGCATTAGTTAATTGACACAAAAATTTTGAGAAAATACAACAGTCATTCCTTATAAAAAGTTTTAGCAAACTAAAAATAGAAGGAAGTTTCTCAACTTGGTAAAGAAGATTTACAAAACACAAGTAACATTGTACTTAATGATGAAAGTTCAAGTGTATTTCTTCAATGATTGGTGAAAGATGTCCACTTTCACCACTATTATTCACCTTAATAGTATAAATTCTCATTGATAGATTCTCAAACTTATTGGCATATATCCCTTTTTTAGAAAAAAAGAAAAAGAAAAACTACTAAGTGTCCCACTGGGCCCTATCACTACCACCTAATTTTTATTCAGTGCCCCTCAATTGCAACCAAGGCTACTACCACTCTTTGGACCATTCCACTTGTCCCCTTATATCTAACTTTAGGTATCAGCCATTTATGAAAGAACAACACACACACACACACAAAAAAAAAAAAAAAAAAAAAAAAAAAAAAAAAAAAAAAAAAAAAAAAAAAAAAAAAAAAAAGAAGAAATAAAAACATGCAAAAGAAATATTGCTATCTGTGTTTGCAGATGACATGATTGAGTATACAACGAAATTCCAAGGAATCTACACAAGAAAGCCTTAGAACCATTAACATACTTATGTAATCCTAGCTACTCAGAAGGCTGTTGCAGAAGTATATTGAGTTGAAGGACAGTCTGGAAAATGTAGGAAGTCGTTGTCTCACAAAAAAAAAAAAAAAAGAAAAGAAAAAAATCAGTTACATTTCTATGTATGAAAATGAACAGATGGGAGCCAAGATTAGGAAATGATTTCCTTTACAATTACTTTAATAAAAATTAAACGAAATCTTAGAGAACCTAATTAAAAAGAGAAACATACCATACTCATGGATTTAATGGGTTTAAAGGTTCAATATAACAAAGGTGTAAGTTTGTTCCCTTATTTTTATGTTTGATGTAATTTAATACAAATCTCAGCAAGAGTATTTTTGTAGATAGAATGTTAAGTTTATAATATTCATCTTTATTATTTTTTCTGAGTACACACATGAGATTTCTGGTCAGAGCAGATTCTTAGTATTTACTTTACAGCAAATAATATGCATTTTGTTCCCTTGTGTCTTAGTTCTTTTACTTATAGCAAAATGATCAGAACTAGACAAATATCCTACACATACAAGTTTTTCTTGTAGGCACAGAAAAGAAAGACAATTTTTAAACTTATATACAGAAAATAATAGGTACCTGAGTTCCTCTACCCTTCTGAGAGAGTCTTGTTGGAAATCTCTTCTCTAATACATTGAAATTTAAATTATTTTCTTCAGGTAGAAAAGAAAGACCATTGCCTCAAGTTTTACAATTCAGAAATGACTTATTTTACCTTCATGTGTAAAACCATATCCCTGGACACTTATTTCTGTTGAATTTGAATATCTATATACTTACAAGTTAACTTCTATAACCTCTTCTTCTAATACTTTCCAAGTTTCAGTAACATTTTTTCAGAATTCCTGACTATGAAAACCCCAAAACAATTTCTATGCAACCCCATATTGATTCACAGCAATAGAAAACAAAGATACCTCACAATAAAAAGAGAATGCCAGATACTTTTATAATTAATTCTAAAATATACACAGAGTGATTAATTTATATGATATGCAAGTTTCATCTAAAGAAAAGTTTTCTAATCCCAGCTTATTTATAAGGCTCATGTAATTATCAAAAAATAGAGTATACAATATGAAACAATGAGAAAGAGAGTTGAAAGTCCATTTTATTGCGAATTTAGTTTCAAAAAGCACTAAATAAAATATTACATAAACACATTTGATATTATGTGAAAATAATAATTAATCATTGTAAAGTAAAATTTATCATATAGGTTAGAACATCATTCAACAGTGATAACTCAATATAACTTGTCACTGATACAACATAATCATCTCATACTAGTACTTGGAAAGCTGACACAGGAGGATCTAAGGTTCGAAGACAGCCTCAGCAATGAAGTGAGACTCTAAGCAACTTGGGGAGGCTCTATTTCAAGTTAAAAACTAGAAATGCCTACAGTGTAGCTCAGAGGTAGAATGCCCCCCCTTGTCCAACACCCAGTGCCATAAATATTAATTAATTAACTAATTAATTAATTAATTTCTTAGCTTTAAGCTCTGGAAGAAAAATACAATCAAAAACAGTAATTGGTTTTGTATGTCCCATAGATTATAGCTTGTCAACACCTCTTACAAAAGAAGAAAAGAAAAAAAAATAACATCATCAAAAAAGTAGAAATATTAAAGCAGTCATTTTGTTTTTAGATATTATCACTTATTTAGCTAATCCAATAAATAAGCAGAGAAAGGTCAATAATTTGTATCTAGTATCAACTTGCAAAAGTATGCACCTGCAAAAACTAACTAAAAAAGATACTAAATGAGGATGCTATTCTTGATAGAAACAAGCTAGAAAAAGTAAGAGTGAATTATCCAATAATTCAGAAAAATAAAAAACTCTATTAACAACATAGAGTGTTATTTGAACAAATGAGGAGACATTTTGTGATCTTGAATAAGAAAACAAATTAACAAATTTCAAATTTTCTTTATATTTTTCTATAAGTTAAAATTTCCATTGAATTATTGAGAAATACAATGTATAGAGTTTTCCATGAAAACTGAGTCCTATATAACAAATAAGTATAAAGCAGAAAGTCTTATCTTACCAAATAAAAATATAGCCCAATTCACAGTAACAAAATACTATAGCAATGTACAAATTCAAGCAATAGATCACTAACTCAGAACAGAAACCGAATCATTCATATATAGCTATTTATTCGTTTATTTTATTAGAGATTGAATCCATGGGCGTTCATGCTCTGAACTACACCCCGCCCTATTTTTTTGAAACAAAGTCTCACTAAGTTGCTAAAGACCTCACTAAATTGCTGAAGTTGTAATACTAGGATTAGAGGCCAGTGTCGCCATCCTGGGCCTACCTCATGGGCACTTCATGGTGCCAGCGAAGCCATATTTCATATCTATAAATGAAATAGGAATAGGCTATAGAATAAAAATGAGACATAAATTGTGAAATTAAAGGAAAAGCATCAAAAAGATAAGCAATCCCACTGTCGGTTGGACAAACGCAAAACTAAGCATGATTTTTCACTTTCAGTGTGACAAACATTGAGATCATTGAGATGTTAGATTGTTGGGAGGAGTTTCAGAAAGGTGGGGCATGAGATTCCCATGCACTGCTGAGGGAGCATGGACTGCTGCTGTTGCTCCAGAGAGCAATGTGACACTATTTGGTTAAATTAAGAACACATAAGCCGGGCGTGGTGGTGCATGCTTGTAATCCCAACATTCCGGAGGCTGAGACCGGAGGATCCGGGTTCGAGGCCAGCCTCAGCTACCTAGTGAAGCACTCTGCAACTTAGTGAGACTCGGTTTCAAAATAAAGAATAAAAAATAGGGCTGGGGGTGTAGCTCGGAGGTAGAATGCCCCTGAGTTCAATCCCCAGTACTGCAAAAAAAAAAAAGAACACATAACTTAGTAATTTTGCTTCTCTGTTGGAGAAATTACTTGTTACATAAACTATTCCTCTCTTTGCTTCTCCTTTTTCCTTGATCCCATACAAACCTGCTCATGGTAGGCTTGGCAGTAATTATTTTAAATAATGATATTATAGTGTATCCTGTAATAATGCTCTTGCATTCTAGTTTCTTAATGAGTTTTTTAGATTACCTTAACTCATTGAAAAGATTAGAAAAGTGTCTTTTTTCATGGGAAACCCCTTAACAAATAATCTGCAATTAAGGATTATGTCCGTAGAAAACCAACCTCAATATATCATGCTGATTTTTACCTGTCACAACTACAGAAAGAGAATTTTCTAATTATATCTTGCATAATATTTAGTTTCTTATTTTCTATACAGTGATTGTAATATTTGAGCACTATGAAAATATTAAAGCACAACCTACATATATAGTAGAAATTTAACATCCCTATCCTAGTATTAATAAAATTGTATCTGTCCAAGAATAAAACCTCAAATGAACTACTTAAAATATAGTGCTTCATTTTCCATTGCACTGAGAAAAGCAAATCACCTCATTTGAGCTCATTTGATAAAAGGGTTTTTAAGGCAGTCCATTAACATTTTTACTCAATCTTGGCTAACTACCCAATGATTACTTTTCCTGTGCCTATGTTTTACATCTTTAAAAATATATTAGAATATCAGAATATTCATTCAAAATCTCTTTGGGGAGTAAACATCTGTCTTAATCAGAAAAAAAAAAATTGACCAAAAAATAGCATTCTTAGGATTTACTGGAGGAAGACTCTCTCAGGAGTGAATTGGATTTTCCTTCCGATTGATAGAGGAATGGAGTTTGGCCTTTGCATTGTGTCTAGGATGATAATTCACTGATCTTCTCTAACATTCTGCTGGCAGCCTCTCTCCTAAGTCTGTCAAGTGGCAGACATGACAACAGCAAACAATTGCAGAGGTAGGATTCCTATCATATGCTTATTAAATTACTTTTATCTAAATATGCAATCAGTTCCAGTTTTTTTTTTTTTTTTTTTTTTTAAGCTGCTTTCACTTAAACTTATCTTATACCTGTATATGAGGATGTGAGTCTGTCAGAACTGGGTGCTTTGCTCTTATAGGACAACTTCATTAAAAATGACAACAGCAACATTTTAGCTGACTGGAGGGATTTTTATTCTTGGTATATAGACCAGTCATTTGACTTGTGAAATTGGTTTCAAAAGGCTTGCAGCAAAACGCCTTTGACAAGATGTCACACCGTGAAATGTGAGTGACAAGATGAATCTCACTGAATAGTGCAAAGAAAGATGACGTAAATTAATTTCAAAATAACAACTTGATTCTGCTGATAGAGGGAAAAGAACATTGATTGTAACAGGGCCATCAAGGAGAGTCCTGAGGCTTTGCGAAGACAGAAATAACCAGTGGGAGAGAATTTCAGATTTCTGTTTTCATAGAGTAGTTGAAGTAATGAGGAGGAAAGCTTCGGAAAAATACAGGCAGAAGTGTTCATTCAGATTAGGTCCAGAGAGTGCCAATTCTCTTGCGAACCCTTCAATCTACCAAGAGGTGAAAGATAAGTTGGCGCTCAGGGAATCTGCCAGCCTAGATTCCTTCAGATGTAGTTACAACCACTCTCAACTTTGTAGCACTGTGTTACACTGTGCATGTAAGAGGTGGGCACTTTTTTGGTACCTATGCTACATTTTATATTTTTTAAATCTGTTTTTCCAATTTGCCTTCAGGTGCCAGTCCAGGAGTGAGGCTTCCTGAACATTTTTCTGTTTCTTACCTAAACTCCAGAATCTCAAAAACTAAGGAAATTATTTCCATTTAATCCTAGCTCTGTTTACCTTTCCACAAAATAAAACAAATAAGGGGTATGTTAATTGATTACTTTCCTTGCACTCCTAACTTTACTATTCATTTAAAGGCCTTATTTTTATTGTCTAAGATTTCCCTGGTTCTAGAAGATTAAACATGGAATATATTGATTGCTTTGTGATTATTTCATAGAAAAGATAGGGAATATTGAGCACAATTTTTTGGAATGACTTGCTTGAAATAGCTTCTAAAAATGTCAAAAATATCAACTAGCACCCTATAATTTTACATTTCTATAGAAGCAGTGAATATTATTGCATAAAAGTTCATTTTTATAATTTTGTTGGTGTATTGTAATTATACAACATAGTATGAATCAAAGTGACAGGTTTATATATGCACACATCATTTAGTATTTCTCTGCAGATCCTCCCCCACCTCATTCTCCCTGTGTATATTAATGAGATT
Source organism: Graphiurus murinus (assembly GCA_004027655.1). Lineage (NCBI taxonomy): Eukaryota > Metazoa > Chordata > Mammalia > Rodentia > Gliridae > Graphiurus > Graphiurus murinus. The sequence continues at coordinate 8,950 of PVLC010032122.1, read as the reverse complement.
GGAAGTGACATCTTCATATATGAACAAAACATTATTTGATCTGTTTCTTTCCTAAAGTCTTTTTCATTAAAATTAATAATAATAATAATAATAATAATAATAATAATAATAATAATGTTTTACTGGGTGCAAATCACTGGGCTAGATGCCCTAGGGAACATGTGTGGAAAGGAGGCCCCTAGCTGAGGGATTTAGATTAGCCCAGGAGTAAAGACCATGGACATTCGCATCAAGAAGCCATCGGTTCACAATACTGACTTGGGAACTCAACCTGTGTGACTATGAACAAAGTACTTGCCTTCTCTCCAGATAGTTTTCTATATGTTGCCCAAGAATGCGTTAAAGTGTCCCTTCTCTTGGCTAAACTTGGCATACTTCTATCTGACTCTAAACCCCTGATCTGCCTTTTATTAGAAAACTTACTTTAGAATACTTGTAATTGATAAGTTCTTTCTCTGCCAAGAGGAGGTGTCAACATTTTTACATGCTTCTTGCCAATTATCCAAATCAGGAATGTGTTTTTCAAGGACCTGGGAGCCATCCTTTGAAATTAAATGATCAAAAGAGGTAATGTCTGTATCTTCCACTCTACGGGAGGGTTGGAGACTTAGATGATCCCTTGCTCAAAGTTACAAATCTACCTCCTATTGCTACAATCAAAGAAAGTATACCTTTCCTGCAGGTAAGGCTGATTCAAAAACCTAAGATAACATAAGGCTTCCCTCATCTCCAGGTTTTAAAAACTCTCACCCTTTATTGCAGTGAAGATTCTTTATGGACCCATTCTCTTCTTTCTTTCGTACTCCAAGAGCCTTAAATAAAGTCTTCTTTGCCCATTTGTCAGGCACAGCTCTTGCTTTGATAACATTTTCCATGTAAAAATTCATTTAGTACTCACAGAAATTCTATCAGATAGGTGTTATATATTATTATCATCCCTAATATATTCATTAGAAAGTTGCCAATTATAATTTGCTATTAGAAGAATCAGATTATAATCCAAGCAGTATAACTCTAGAGGTTATGCCTCACATGACTATATCATAATGCCTTTCTTCTTTCATTTTTGTCTGAAATGTTAGTACACTTATATTTACATAAGTAGGTTTTCATAAGAATAAAATGAAACTCTGTGAAGTGCTAGTCAAATAGAACCTCTATAGGCATCATGATTATTAAAATATTTTAGTCAATATCAATAATATGTAAATAATAATATATTATAGTCTGTTTACATACAGTCTTTGAAAAAGCTTCCTTTCCTAGAAATGTCAAATAATTACACTAAGATAATTATTCTTTGAACTAAATCAAGACCAAGATTTAGGGGATTTGATATTTCACTATTTGTTAAGGAATATTACAAAATCCTTCCAGAAGCAGTGTCACTTGCCTGTGATCCTGTAATTCCAGTATTTGGGATGTTGAGACAGGAGGATCACAGGTTGGCGGTCAGCCTTGGTAGTGAGATTCTCAAAATTAAAAATAAAAAGAGTGAAAGGGTAGGTGATGTATTTCAGAGATAGAATGCCCCTGGATTCAATCCTCAGTACTGATTTCCTAGTCTCATGTACTCCTGGAGAAAGAAAATGCTTTAAGAATCTAAATATAGATATACCCTGCACGTAACAACAACACAGATGATGTATATCTGAAGAAATTATTTACCCAATGTTTCAACTAAATACTTTCCACAGACAAAACATGTACTAGATGAGTTGTCAAACCAAGCACATAAACAATAGTTAGCTCTAGGAGAGAGACACAAAGACTCTCCTCAAACTGCTTCTCCTCATTGTCTGCCAGTGATTCATTATCAAAAAGCTCTGTGTGTGTGTGTGCGCGCACACACATGCACGTGTTTGCAGGAAAGGCAGGCTGTAACAAAGAAAATAAATAGCTAAGGAAAAATACATTTCTTTCCTGTTAAGTGGAATGATGCACTCCAGGAAATCAAAGGAGTTATTATTAAAAAGTACAAGATAAGCAATTTTGATAACAAGCAGCTGTGTAAATGTTTAATGCTTCTCCTTGCTATGCAGGTTGGCTCAGGCTGGGCTTGGAGCAGTGTGGGGGCAGGGTGTCCCAGATTTGCTGTCTTTGTTCTAAGTCTGTAGCTCACTGGAGCTCTCTTGTTATGGGTGACACTAAGCTCACATACACACACACACACACACACACACACACACACACACACACACATATATGTCTTATCCCAAAAAAAAGACCATGCATCTTATCTGTGACCAGGAAGTACTGGCTCACCTTCATGAAAAAACAACTGTGCACCAGGATGCTTTCACAAAATAGCACTCTGAGAAGATGAAGCACCAGGCTAAATTGAGGTATGCATTCTGCTTTTGCTAAAACTTTCCTGTTTTTGCTGGAAAAGTGCATACTAAATTTAACAATGCTTCATCTGTGGAGTTTTTCTTTATTTTTACTTTTAAAAAAATGTATTGTTTCATTATAATTGTACCTCATAATTAGATTCAAAGTGATGCATTCATATATGTGCACAACATCTATTGGTGAGTTTCCTTCCACAACTCATCCAGATACCTACCTTCTCCCTCCCTGAACAGAGGAATGATGGTAGACTGGCAAGTTTTTGTGCTCTCCAACAGAAAAATCAGACTGAGTCACAACTGCAAGAAGAGCAAGACTTTCTGTTGGTCCTTACTGCTAGAGCTGAAGGAAGGCTCTGGCTTCCTGTGTAGTTCCTGTGGAGTTTTGTAACTGCGTGATTCTCTTCCATGAAACTTTGGAAGGATATGTTTTTCTACCTAATTCATAAGTTGCTTCTGAGAGTCTTGAATTTTACTTGAGTCCTGGCAAAGGATCATTAAAGAACCACCCTTTCCCCAAACTTCTGTTAGGGTAAGGAAAGCCTACCTCTTTTTCCAAGAGGACTTTATAAATATATATAGATGAACCCCTTCTTTATATATGACGAGGCCAGGCTCGGGCTAATGAAAGTCATGATTTCCCTACCAGGTTCATATCTGATGAAGTTTAATGAATGACACTCTCAGACAACAGAAAGATGAGCAGAGAATTTATTGTAAAAAGAGTGGAGAATAAAAAGAGTCAGATCATCCGTGCAGGCAGCTACCTTCTGATTTCTCCCTGGGAGCAGCCTGAGCCAACTGCTGATGCTTGCACACCATCTTCTCCCAAAGTCCACACAACCTACCAAAGAGAGTTTCAATCACACCTAGGGGCCTAGCCAGCATTGATGCCCAGTACATGCCTTATGGTCATTGCCTGGGCGTGGACTCTGGGCTGAATTCCATCAACTGTACATCATCTCCCAAATTCTGTGTGACCTTAGAGAGATGGGAGGGAGGGGGAGGAGAGAGGAGATAGAAGAGGAGAGAGGAGAAGAAGAGAGAGAGGAGAGAGAAAGATAGAGAGAGAAGGAGGGAGAGAGAAACTACCAAAAAGAGGAGTTCCCTTGACCAAGTAACCCTTTAGGGTGGCTTTTTTAGGAGTTCACATCCATCTTTGAGTTTCCCTCTCTCATTTAGAATTCCAGAGGTTGTCTCCTGGGATTTAGTGTTCAGTTATCGCCAGGAACAACAGAAGTTGTAGAAACATCTAGTCAATTCCCAGGAGTTTTTTTTTAATCTTGTGAGCATTCAGAAGATCTGGTCCTGTTGACTCTCAGGAAATTGGTTTTCCTACCATGGACCCTATCTGCCTATTTGCCTTTCTACCTCTTCACTACTCAAATGTCCCATTCTTTGCTTCATAAAGTTCAGTTGAAATTTTTGTCATTTTGATCAATTGGAGAAAAAAAAGAAAGCTTGTTAACTGATTGACCAACTCTCTTCTCCCCTGGACTGTATTGTGTGTGTATGTGTGTGTGTGTGTTTGTGTTTGTGTGTGTGTGTGTGTGTGTGTGTGTGTGTGTATGTGTGTGTGTGTGATACTGGCTATTGAAACAGGAGCTATACTCCCAGCCCTATTTTTTTTTTTTTTTTTTCATTTTAACCAGGATCCAGTAAGGTGCTGAGACTGGCCTTAAACTTGTGATTCTCCTGTCTCAGCCTCCCAAGTACTAGGATTACAGGTCTGTGGCACCACTCCTGACTCCCCTGAACTCTTAAATTTTGACCCACCTTTAGTGTGATCCAGCATACAGCCTTTCCTTTTGTGTACCCCTGAGAATTAGCTACCTTTCCAGATTAGCTATTTGATAGGATACCCTCTCACTCCATTTCTTCACATCCCATTTTTAATATTCTTATTTGCTTCTTCTGATGAAACAGAAGCCCCTTTCTGCCTAAACTTTGAGGTGTTTGAGGTGCTAAGATAATTGTCTCTCTCTCCCTCTAGTTACAATTGTCTCTTTCTCTATATTGCAATAATTCTTTCCAATAAAGTCTCTTCTTACCTAAGACTAGATTTGCTTTTATTGGACATTTTGCATATGTAATTATTTCATTAAAATTTAGAATCCTAGACTGTCAGAGCTTGAAAGAAGCCTTAGAGCTAACATAGTCTGGGTTTTTCATATTTTAATATGCATAAGATCTCTTAGGAGCATATTAGAATTGGATTCCAGATCAGTCTCACTCCTGCAAGGGAACATGGTGAGATAGTAGTAGGCGATATATAATAGATATTACAAAGGTTTCAGATCAGTTGTTCAGTGAGCACAGATTGGGAAATACTAATTCTCAAATGCCCTCCTTTTGCAGATGAAAAATAGAGATTACAGGATTTAACCTAAGAACATGCAAGCTGATCAGTGAGTCAGGCTTAGAACATGACACTTTGATTCTCAAACCATTATGTGTCCCATTATACAATACTGTCTCTGAAATGTAAAATTCATAGCACCATTATTTTTCCAGTGGTAGCATAATAATAAGGTCTATATGATAGGCATCTTCTTGAAGTATGTAAAACAGTAGAGAGCCCTCTGAACACATAGTACAATGGCATTAATTATTAAGTGCTAATTGCTGGCACCACACATACTGTAGTGGATTATCCTACAACTGCTTATTGAAAATATTACTGAGCCTTGATTTGCATTCTTGGGAAACATTAAGCTATCAGCTGCATTATCTCTATTGAGAGAAATATATTAACATTGTACTAATGATTACTGCTTTATTCAATTAGTCTTAAAACAATTTAATATTTGAAATAATACAGAAGACAAAACTGCTTTAAATACACTTTAACATAAAAATAAGGTTCTGTCCTTTACTGAAGAACAAGTGATAAATCCCTAAGGTCCAATTAGATGCATATAATATCATAAAAAGACAGAGGGCACCACAGTAGCATGAAATAATGAATAAATTTCTATTTTAACACACTGGATATCTAAATCTATATCTATATCTATCTATATAATCTATATATAGAGAGCGATTTTTTTCCTTTTAGTGAAACTCTTCCATTTTGTTACCTAATTTTGCTTCTCAATTTCCCATTTTTCTTTGCTACTTTTTAAAAGTTCAGAATGTAATATATTGGTGCTCTCAGCTTTCCAAACAAGATAGAATAATTTGTAATGGAATTGTTTTGCAAATTGGCAGTGGAAATTATTTTTGCAGTAGCTGTAGCTGTTCACACAGTTAGGGACAAAGGAGTGATATAAGAACAGTGAGTGAACATACATCATATGTTAGAAATATACCTCTTATCTAGGAATCAAATCTTTATAGCTCTTATTGTAATGATGATGTATAAATAAATTAGAATTAAGCCTGGGTATTGGAAACAGGCTTTCTAATATCACTTTTCAACATGTGTGTAGTAGCAAGTGACTTCTGACAGGTGACCACAGGAAATTCCAGTGTGTTCCTAGAATTCAGTTAACTTTCTAATCAAGGAAGTTCTGAAATTCCAGGGTTGAAATTTAAACTTACTATGTTATCTCACTCTTGTAAATTGTAATTTGATTATGTTGTTTCTGTATTTATTTATATGAGTCTATGATTTTATATTACTGGGGTAGAAATTTATTCTTTAGCTTATCTTTTTCAATTTATTCTTGTATACTTGTGGACAAATAAATGTATCTATATCTAAATGGCTAATGAAATGTCAAGTTTAGCTATTTGCTGTCTGATTCTGAGAGTTATCGGCAAGAGTTTTCTTTTTTTCTTTCTTTTTTTTTTTGGTACTGTTATCAGCATGAAAACACTTAAAATGAAATTTGAATCATATCAAGGGAAAACAATAACTTCTAAGCTTTTGATCTGCCATTCAGATACACATACCTTGAGGCTAAATAATGACCAGGAAAGAAGCAAGTAGAGAAAAAGAGAAATACTTCTAGATGAAAAATATATGTCTGAGGAGGATTTCTAGGCAGTTCCCTGCACTTGAAAGTAGAGAATGCGCTAGTTCTAAGATTATGATGTATAGCCATTGTCATCTAAGACATAGAATAACATATAGGGACTGTGACAAAGATATTACAAAAATAGTAGTGATCCTGTTTTTACATTATATTCTTTACATTTAAGACTATAGCTGAGATTTTCATATGAGTGACATTTTACTTTATTTTAAATATGATATTGCAACCATGCAAATATTTCATAAGGAAGTCTTACAGTAAAGAGTCAACCAGTTTGTTTAGGTGAGAGTGTCAAAGTGCTCATGATACTTAATCTTAGTTTTCCTATTGTGAAAAGAAATCTTTAAAAAAAGGTCATGAATTTTGATTTTTTAAATCAAGTATTTATTTCAAGTTTCACCAAATATTGCTTGTGAGACCTTAAACACATACAGTTCTCTCTTGGAGTTACAGGTCTTTCATCTACAAAATCATAATTCATCATTTTATGGAGAATTGAGCAAAATAGACTCTGTGAGTACTTAGTGATAGGTGTCGAGTTATTTTAGTATTGAAAGTCTATTTTCTCTCATTTAATGCTAGCATAGACAATGGCTGCTTGTAAGAATCTCCAAAATTATTAGAGCTCACTTCACGAAAATATATGGGCACTGCTTCTCAAATCTGCAAAAAAAAAAAAATTGTAATCTAGTTTCCTATACCTGAAAGGTGTTTCCCCCATGCTATTTTGTCATCTCTAATCAACCACTTTCTTCCTATTTAAGGTTCTTAAATTATCAATTCAGGAGACTAGTGGTACTGAAATTTCAGCAGATGGTTCAGCTTTAGAGTTTCATCTGAAATTTTTAGGTTTCTTGGCAGATTAAAAGGTATAGCTGCATGCTCCAAATTTAGACAACATAATCTAAATAAAGAGTGATGTGAGTAGAGTGGTTATAAGAAGGAAATATAAAATACATTTATATATTAAAATATTTTATAATTATCCTGGTTTGTGAAGTCAATAATTTATAAGTTGCTAGAATTATTAAATAGATGCTAATTTCCAAAGCTTTTTCTGAATTAACATATGGTAGTCTCAGACCAAAATTTAGATAAGAAACTGAGGAATAACTTAAATTGGGTCTCATACTTGCAACTCTGTGATGCAACTGAGATGCATTTGTTAATAATGAGTTTATGTTTAAGAGCAAAATGTTGTTTAATTTATTATTACATCAACACAGATAGATTCATTAGATATAGAGATATAGAAACACATAGTACATTCATACTGACCCCTATCACCAATCTCAAATGTACATTTCTGAGAATATGTTTGAAATATTTTATCTGAATATTCAATGATGGATTTTTACTTATAATGATGCTTCCCTTCCTACTGAGCCAAGGAAGGAATAATAAAATATTTAATTTTACTTTCTATAGGTGTGCTTCTTTATTAGGGCCAGGAAACCTGTTGTGAATGTGAGAACTTTCATAGGTTTCCTAATCAACTTCTTCTTTTCAATGATAAATTATGTCAGTCATGTCCTATTACCCTGGAGACTGGCATCTCTTACTCTTTCTTCTATATGAACCTAGACAGTTAATGAAGGGCTGCTACACTGCTGCTTCTTTGTTAATACAGTGCATTCATAGGAAAATCAGGAGATGTTTAGGGCTTCACATACTTGCAGGATATTAACATACTTCACTATTACTCCTACAACCACGATGTCTTCAAATTCAAGTGAGGAAAAGGCTGTATTGTCAGGGGCCCGGACAAGGGCCATCTGTGGCTGCAGGCAGTAAGATCCACAGGATGAAGAAAGAATTCAGAGCTGCCATCCAAAGGAGTACAAACAGCAAATAGCAACTTTATTCACAGACCTGTCCTTTATATAGGGTTCCAGGAAAAAATGGTGCGTGTTTACATTAGCGTGATGTGGGTGTACATTACACTTCGCTTGCTCAATGAACATAACTGTATAGAGTATGCATGCACAAGATACATGCACATCTACAGTGTGCATGCATGAGATGTGAGTACATGAATGTTTGTGTGGGGTCATGCCATCACTGCCCCCTGTACTCCCTCTGGATCCTCACACTGAACCTGCTACAGGGTGGCAGTGCATGAATTTACCCAGAGAGTATTACTAGAAGCCACTGTACCCCAGCTGTAATAAACACCCCAGCTGTAATACCCCAGCTGTAATAAAGGGGACAACAGGTAACTATAATAATACCCCAGCTGTAATAAAGGGGACAACAGGTAACTATTAATCCTCCATCCAGCCACATGCATGAGGATAGTTAGTACCCATCTCCAGGAGGAACCCAGTGTGTCCACAAGATTGTAAGTAGATCCTCCTGTAAGGCTTGAGTAGTCTGTACCCCCACATTCATTTCCTCTAGGACTTGATGTACTTGATTCTGGTGATATGGAATATACACACAACATTCTACATGAAGAAGAGAACATGTTCCACCCTGTGCAGCAATAAGCATATTCAAAGTCATTCTATTCTGCAAAACCACCCTCTGCATCTGGGTGGTTTTGTACATTAAAAAGGAAAGAGCCTGTTGGGACATATTCAAAGCTTCTGCAACATGTTGGCCTTAGCCAACGTCTATAGT
>PVLC010032121.1:0-18371 GCA_004027655.1 Graphiurus murinus | reverse complement strand
TTTTTTTTTTTTTTTGCGGTACTGGGGATTGAACTCAGGGGCATTCTACCTCCGAGCTATACCCCCAACCCTATTTTTTATTCTTTATTTTGAAACCGAGTCTCACTAAGTTGCGGAGTGCCTCACTAGGTAGCTGAGGCTGGCCGCGAACCCGGATCCTCCGGTCTCAGCCTCCCGAATGCTGGGATTACAAGCGTGCACCACCACGCCCGGCTAAATAAAATTTTTTTAAAAAAAGCTTTGTCTGCCATACAGGCTTGAAAAGTCATAAACTGCAAATAATTTTTTAGAAAACATTCCTAAAGTGTTTTCCCTACCCATTTTATTAGTCAAGCAAACAAAAGAAAGACCAATCTGTTACTAAAATTCAGGGCTGCTTGGAGATTTAGTTTTCCTTACATAATTCAGCCAATGCAGCTAAAATGTAAACACCTACAGAAGTAGCTCCTAATGAGTTTGAAATTGAAAGGAGTAAATGGGGCTTTTAGAATTTATTCTTCTTAGCTGGGCATGGTGGCGCACACTTGTAATCCCAGCATTTGGGAGGCTGAGATCGGAGGATCTGGGTTCATGGCCAGCCTCAGCTACCTAGTGAGGCCCTCCGAAACTTAGTGAGACCCTGTTTCAAAATAAAGAATAAAAAATACGGCTGGAGGTATAGCTCGGAGATAGAATGCCCCTGAGTTCAATCCCCAGTACCGCAAAGAAAAGAAAAAAAAAAAGAATTTATTCTTCTTTTTTGAAAGTGCTGGGGATTGAACCCAGGAACATTCTACCTCCAAGTTTCACCCCCACCCCCCCTTTTTTTTTGCGGTACTGGGAAATGAACCCAGGGGCATTCTACCTCCGAGCCACACCCCCAACCCTATTTTTTATTCTTTATTTATTTATTTATTTATTTGAGGTACTGGGGATTGAACTCAGGGGCATTCTACCTCCGAGCTATACCCCCAGCCCTATTTTTTATTCTTTATTTTGAAACCGAGTCTCACTAAGTTGCGGAGTGCCTCACTAGGTAGCTGAGGCTGGCCGAGAACCCGGATCCTCCAGTATCAGCCTCCCAAATGCTGGGATTACAAGCGTGCGCCACCACGCCCGGCTTATTCTTTATTTTGAAACAGGGTCTCACTAAGTTTTGGAGGGCCTCACTAAGTAGCTGAGGCTGGCTGCAAATCCAGATCCTCCGGTCTCAGCCTCCCGAATGCTGGGATTACAAGCGTGCACCAGCACGCTTGGCTTCCCCCAGCCCTTTTTATTTTTAAAATTTGTTTAGTTGCTGAGGGTCTCACTAAGTTACTGAGACTGGCCTTGTATCTGTGATCCTCCTGTCTTAGCCTCCCAAGTATTGGGATTACAGGCATCAGAATGATGGACACATATGTGCACACAGCACTTGGTGTGCTTCCCTCTGGTCCCACCGGCTCCTTCCTCTTCCCCACACTTATTATTATTATTATTATTATTATTATTTTTTTTTTTTTTTTGGCGGTACTGGGGATGGAACCCAGGGACATTCTACCTCTGAGCTACACTGCCAGCCCTATTTTTTTTTTATTCTTTATTTTGAAACAGGGTCTCACTAAGTTGCAGAGGGCCTCACTAAGCAGCTGAGGCTGGCTGCGATCCCAGATTCTCCTGTCTCAGCCTCCTAAATGCTGGGATTACAAGCGTCTGCCACCACGCTCGCCTCACACATATTATTGAGATCGGTATCAATAACTTCATATAAGTCGGGCGTGGTGGCGCATGCTTGTAATCCCAGCATTCGGGAGGCTGAGACCGGAGGATCTGGGTTCGAAGCCAGCCTCAGCTATCTAGTGAGGCACTGTGCAACTTAGTGAGACCCTGTTTCAAAATAAAGAATAAAAAATAGGGCTGGGGGTAGAGCTCGAAGGTAGAATGCCCCTGAGTTCAATCCCCAGTACCGCAAAAAAAAAACCACAAAAAACAAAACTTCATATATGAACATCGCAGTATTGGAACTGTTTCCTTCAAGTGTCCTTTTCCCTCCCCATTTCCAAAGGAATAGAAGTCAGAATACTAGAGTGAAACGAGCATACCCATGTTTACAGCAGCACAATTCACAATAGCCAAATTACGGAACCAGCCTAGGTGTCTGTCAACAGACGAGTGGATTGTGAAAGTGTGATACATACACACGACGGAATTTTGCTCAGCCATAGAGAACAACAAAATTATGTCATTGGCAGGAAAATGGATGGAAGTAGAGAATATTATTTGAACCTAAGAGATGTTGATATTGGCACCAAAAACTGAATGAGAGAGCCGGGCGTGGTGGCGCACGCTTGTAATCCCAGCATTCGGGAGACGGAGACCAGAGGATCCGGGTTCGCGGCCAGCCTCAGCTACCTAGTGAGGCACTCCGCAACTTAGTGAGACTCGGTTTCAAAATAAAGAATAAAAAATAGGGCTGGGGTATAGCTCAGAGGTAGAATGCCTCTGAGTTCAATCCCCAATACCGCAAAAAAAAAAAAAAAAAACTGAATGAGTTTGCTAATGCATTAAATTTTGGAAGATCCCCAAAATGACACACAGACCAGTGTCTGCCACTGTCTCCACAGCACATACAGGCGTTAGCATATTTATCCCTATTAAACTGACTTGTATTCCGAAAGGAGCACTCTTTTTTTTTCTTTTTTCCTCTTTTGTGGCACTGGGGCGTGAACCCTGGGGCATTCTACCTCTGAGCAGGGTGTCACTAAATTGCTGAAGCTGGCCTCAAACCTGCACGATCCTTCTGTCTCCGCTTCCCAAGTACTGGGATTACAGGAGTGCTCCGCCATTTCACTCTTAACCAGATGCTACACTCTTCTGCAGAGCACACAGAAGAGTCCCTGGAGAGAGTGGTGTGAAATGAGGTGACAGAAAACCACAGCACTTGGCCAACGACGCAGCGCAGCCTGGTAACCGTCGTTCCCCCATCCTGCTCAAGGCCCTTCTGCTTCTCATCAAGGGCACCACTGTAGGTGGTCAGAGGCCTCTCCCAGCGACGTGGACGAATCATGCTGCTTCTGTATGGGATCCCAGGGACCTGCCTCCAAGACTCCTCTCAGGGACCTGCCTCCAAGACGACCTCTCCAGCAGGAGGCCACGCTCCCTGTTCCCAGCTCCCGGAAGCCTCTTACGTGCTCCTTCCGAGGCCAACAGCCAGCTGTGGTTTTTCTGCCACAAACTTATTTCTGACCAATCATTCCCAACATTGTATATGTTTATATGTTATTCACTGTTTAGGAACAAAAGGTTTTGTATAATTTGGTGATGGAGAGGACATACTGTGTGCTACCAGGTCCATAAAAGTAGTATTTTTCCATTAGTGTGGTCTATGTAATAATTTTCTGTTTGTTTTTGCTCCCCTCTCTCCCTCCCTCCTTCCTTCCATGCTGGGGATTGAACCCAGGCACACTCTTAGATTGATTTTTATTTTTTATTTGGAAACAGGGTCTTTCTAACTTGCTGAGAACCTTTCTTTCCCCTTCTTCTTCTTCTTCTTCTTCTTCTTCTTCTTCTTCTTCTTCTTCTTCTTCTTCTTTTCTTTCAATACTGGGGATTGAACCCAGGGCATTCTACCTCTGAGCTACACCAGCTACACCCCTGACCCCATTTTTATTTTGTAACAGGGTCTCACTAAGTTGTGGAGGTCCTCACTAAGTAGCTGAGGCTGGCTGCCAACCTGCAATCCTCCTGTCTCAGCCTCCCAAGTACTGGGATTGCAAACATGTGCCACCACGCCCAGCTGCTGAGAGCCTTTCTAAGTAGCTGAGACTGGTATCATCTCAGTCTCCCAAGTACTGGGATTATAAGCATTTAATATTCCTCCTCCATCATCATTTCCTCCTCTTCCTCTCCCTCCTTCTCCTCCTCCTCCTCCTCCTCCTCCTCCTCCTCCTCCTCCTCTTTTCTCTCCCCCCCCCCAACCCTTTCTCTTCTCTCCTCTCTCCCTCTGTCGTTGAACCCAGGGCCTTATTCTACCACTGAGCTATACCCTCAGCCCCAATAATTTTTAAAGGTAATCCTGTAGCTCTGTAGCTGGGCATGGTGGTGCATGCCTGTAATCCCAGTATTTGGGAGACTGAGATAGGAGGATTATAGGTTTGAGGACTGCCTCAGCAATTTAGTAAGACTCTCAGCAACCTAGTGTGACCTTGTTTCAAAACAAAAAATAAAAAGGGCTGGGGTGTAGCTCAGAGGTAGAATGCCCCTGGGTTCAATCACCACCACGCAAAAAAAAAAAAAAAAAAGAAAAAAAGAAAGAAAGAAAAAGATAATCCTGTAGCACATGAAATATTTGCATTGTACTACAACATACATGTAGTATAAGTTTATCCTTTGCTTTGACACTGTTTAATGTGAAAGTTTTCGGAAAAAAATATTTTTCCAAAACTTTAAGCATTAAGAACACAGTATAGTTACTCCATGGTACCCATGGGGACTGGTCCCGGACTCCCATTCCAAAGTCCACAGGTGCTCAAGTCCTTTATATAAAATGGTCATATATTTGCATAATCTATGCACATCTTTTGCATACTTTAAGTCATCTCCAGGTTACTCATTCTTTTTTATTTTTTATGGTATGGAACTAGGGGTTGAATCTAGGGGCATTCTACCTCTGAGCAACACCCCCAACCTTTTTCATTTTTTATTCTGAAACAAGGTCTAACTAAGTTGCAGAGGGCCTCACAAGTTGCTGAGGCTGGCCACAAACCTACTATCCTTTGGTATCAACCTCCCAAGTACTGGGATTACAAAGCGTGCGCCACCATGCCTGGCTTCCCAACCCTATTGTATTCTTTATTTTGAAATAGTTACGTTGTGGAGGGCCTCACCAAGTTGCTGAGGCTGGCCTTAAACCTCTTGTCTCAGCCTCCAAAATACTGGGATTACAAGCATGTGCCGCCCAGCCTCCCACCCACTGGGATTACAAGCATGTGCCACCATGCCCAACTTCAAATATTTTTGACCCTTGGTTGAATTCACAGATGTGGAACCCACTGATACAGAGGGTCATCAATAGTTCTTACTGCACCCTGCATAAGTATGGCCTGCTATAATCCATACCACTGTGTGTGTGTGTGTGTGTGTGTGTGTGTTTTGCTGGGGATTGAGCCCAGGGACATCCTACCTCTGAGCTACATCCCCAGACCTATTTTATTTTTTTCTATTTTGAAACAGGGTCTCATTAAGTTGCAGAGAGCTTCACTAAATTGCTGGAACTGGCCTTGAACCTGTGATCCTCCTGACTCAGCCTCCCAAGTACTGAGATTACAAATGTGCACCACCACACCTGGCTTCCATACCACTCCATTGTAAGTGCACAGAAACAATCTGTTTCTGTTTCTAAACTGTCTTGATAACTGCTAACCAGTCTCAGAGTTAACACATCATAGTACTTTCATGTACGAAAACTAGCACAGCTGGATTCATACAGTCTTTATTAACTGATAAATACACGAAAATCTGTAGTCATCTATCAAAATATCTTACCAAGAGTTTGAAAGTATTTATAAAAAAGTCATACAGTCGTACAGTCTATCTGACTTATGTACAAGGCATCAGTAATAGAAGCAGGAGCCGAGCAGTGACGCCGGCATGAGTGTGATCCTGCCGACCCCCTTATCCCACCCCCTCCAGCCTTACTGCAAACAAGGCAGTCCTGGGCTTGCTACTCCATGCAGCCGATTTTGAAGCAGCCTGGTTCCAACAATTATGTATTACAGAAGTAAACCTGATTTCTGGAACATGTTCCAAGCAGAAGTATCTGCACCACGTCCCAGGTGGCCCACGGTGGACCCAGCTTCTAGAGAGAAGCTGCTGCCCCAGGTCCTGGGAAACGGCTTTGACATTCAAGAAAGGGTTCATTTCAGCACCCGGAGCTTCGTAATATGCAAATCTGAGGCGGTTCCCTCTAGATGAGTGGACCACTCAGAAGACAACATGCAGAGGAGCCTGAGACCCAGGCGCGACGCTGCCTCTGCAGGTGGTACGCTGGGCCAGTGAGCAATCTCAGAGGCGCTGAAGCCAGTGTTTGGGATCTCCTGTGTTTTGGAAATTTAAAAAGAGGTGAGGTGACCAGACTCACTTCTGTGTTCACAGGTACAATAATGATATGGCATTGTTCCCATCCCCAGGGCAACCCCAAAGGTCCAGTTTCCAAGTCTCTGCCCAAACGCAGCATTCAGAATATCCTTGGAGGTTTAGAGAGTAGCAGGTCAGACTTCTCTACAGGCTACTCAAGAGCAAATTTTGAGAAAAAGTTCTTTACTGAAAGGATTGGTTTCTTTTTTTGGTGGTACTGGGGATTGAACCCAGGGGTGTTTACCTCCGAGCTATACCACCAGTTCTATTTCATTTTTTATTTTGAAACAGGGTCTTGCTAAGTTGCTGAGGGCCTCGTTAAGTTGCTGAGGCTGGCCTCAAACCTGCAATCCTCTTGTTTCAGCCTTCCAAGTACTGAACTACAGATGTGCACCACCATGCCCTGTAAGGATTAGTTTTTGAAAGGATAAGTTCACTTTTATGCAATCAATTTTGTAAGCCTAGCCGGGCATGGTGGCGCACTGCTTGTAATCCCAGCATTTGGGAGGCTGAGAATGGAGGATCCCGGTTCGCGGCCAGCCTCAGCTACCTAGTGAGGCACTCCGCAACTTAGTGAGACCCTGTTTCAAAATAAAGAATAAAAAATAGGGCTGGGGGTGTAGCTCAGAGGTAGAATGCCCCTGAGTTCAATCCCCAGTACTGCAAAAAAAAAAAAAAAGTCAGCCCCCAGTAATAACCATGAAAAGTGGTTATTGATAAATTCTCAGCCTTTTAGAGAAGTCAATGCTGTCACAAGAGGCTCCAGCTGCAATAAACAGAGTAGAAAAAAAGTAGAAAATAGTCTCTTTAGTTACGGCTTCTGTAGTAAAGTTAATAAACTGCTTTCTGGGCACAGTGGCACATTCCTGTAATCCCAGTAGTTGAGAGGCTCAGACAAGAGGATCACAGGTTTGTAGCCAACCACAGCAACCTCATGAGGCCCTCCACACTTAGCAAAAAAAAAAAAAAAAGAAATAAAAAAAGGCTAAAAGGCTGGGGTGTAACTCAGAGGTAGAATGCCTCTGGGTTCAATCCCTACTACAACAAACTGCTGTGCGTGTGTACGTGTGTGTGTGGGGGGTGTGGGTGTTAGGGATTGAATCCAGGGCTTTGTGCATGTCAGGAAGTGCTCCACCATTAAGCTTCACCCTCAGCTCAAGAAGCTACTTTTTTTATGACTGTTTTCTTCAAAGATGCTTATAACACTTCTCTCCATTTTTTTTTTTTTTCTGAGATATTTAATCATCAAGAGTGAGAGCCATAGCCGGGCGCGGTGGCGCACGCTTGTAATCCCAGCATTCGGGAGGCTGAGACCGGAGGATCCAGGTTCGCGGCCAGCCTCAGCTACCTAGTGAGGCACTCCGCAACTTAGTGAGACTCGGTTTCAAAATAAAGAATAAAAAATAGGGCTGGGGGTATAGCTCGGAGGTAGAATGCCCCTGAATTCAATCCCCAGTACCGCGCAAAAAAAAAAAAAAAAAAAAAAGAATGAGAGCCATGATCTTTGGACCACACAGCAACCTACTGAAAACCAAAACAGGAAGGTGAACCTTCTTCTCCAGCACAGCTCTTGGGTCTTTCCCATGGGCAATGTCCCAGCATTCTGTATATAAGTGCCCGGTGTCCTGCAGGTCACTCAGACCTGGACCTCAGCGTGGCTTGGCTCCCACGCCTGCCTTCTTCTCACTAAGCAGTTGGCTCGGCCAGTCCTGCTTTCTCTCTTTTTTTTTTGCGGTACTGGGGATTGAACTCAGGGGCATTCTACCTCCGAGCTACACCCCCAGCCCTATTTTTTATTCTTTTATTTTGAAATCGAGTCTCACTAAGTTGCAGAGTGCCTCACTAGGTAGCTGAGGCTGGCCTCGAACCCGGATCCTCCAGTCTCAGGCTCCCGAATGCTGGGATTACAGGTGTGCGCCACCACGCCCGGCTCTTATTCTTTATTTTTTTTTTTTTTGCGGTACTGGGGATTGAACTCAGGGGCGTTCTACCTCTGAGCTATATCCCCAGCCCTATTTTTTATTCTTTATTTTGAAACAGGGTCTCACTAAATTGCAGAGTGCCTTACTAGGTAGCTGAGGCTGGCCTCGAATCCGGATCCTCCGGTCTCAGCCTCCCGAATGCTGGGATTACAAGCGTGTGCCACCACGCCCGGCTCAGTCCTGCTTTCTTACTGGTTTTTCCTGGTGCACAGCCACCCCTCTCCTGTGTGTGAAATCCCCAGTGAAACTGCTGCTCTTTCCTCTGGTGGTGCTGTTTTTCATGGTGGAAGATTAGCATTTGTGTGTGAGCGTGTGTGTGTGTGTGTGTGTGTGTGTGTGTGTGTGTTACTGGGGATTGAACCCAAGGGAATTCTACCTCCAAGCTCACCCCCAGTCCTATTTTGTATTCTTTATTTTGAAACAGGGTCTCCCTAAGTAGTGGAGGGCCTCACTAAGTAGCTGAGGCTTGGCTGCGAACCAGGATCCTCTGGTCTCAGCCTCCCAAGCACTGGGATTATGAGGGTGCACCACCATGCATGGCAACATTCTACTTTTTTTTTTTTTTTTTTTTCGGTACTGGGGATTGAACTCAGGGGCATTCTACCTCCGAGCTATACCCCCAGCCCTAGTTTTTATTCTTTATTTTGAAACTGAGTCTCACTAAGTTGCGGAGTGCCTCACTAGGTAGCTGAGGCTGGCCTCGAACCCGGATCCTCCAGTCTCAGCCTCCCGAATGCTGGGATTACAAGCGTGCGCCACCACGCCCGGCTGGCAACATTCTACTTTTTTAAAAATTTTATTATTTATTTTTGTGGTACTGGGGATTGAGCCCAGGGGCATTCTACCACTGAGCTACATCTTCAGGCCTATTTTTTATTCTTTTTTGAAAGAGGGTCTATATTGCTGAGGGCCTCGCTAAGTTGCTGAAGCTGTCCTGGATCCTGCGATCCCCCGTCTCAGCCTCCCAAGTACTAGGATTACAGGTGCGTACCACCATGACCAGCTGAAGAATGGTTCTTTGATATTTCAGAATGACTGAACTGATTTTGAAAAGTGTTTTAAGGGAATGTTTCGTGTGTGAAATCAGCAGTTTAAAGAAACAAGATGGAGCCGGGCGTGCTGGCGCACGCTTGTAATCCCAGCATTCGGGAGGCTGAGACCGGAGGATCCGGGTTCGCGGCCAGCCTCAGCTACCTAGTGAGGCACTCCGCAACTTAGTGAGACTCGGTTTCAAAATAAAGAATAAAAAATAGGGCTGGGGGTATAGCTCAGAGGTAGAATGCCCCTGAGTTCAGTCCCCAGTACCGAAAAAAAAAAAAAAAAAAAGAAACAAGATGGATGCTCTGCTGCCTTCCTATGTGTCCAAGATGTGGTCCAAACTTGGGACAGAATTATTGTCATCTTTCTACATAGGACAATACGTAGAATGGACTTAAAACACGTGTGTACAACATGCACACATCATATACTCCCTTCTCTGTCATGAAAGACACAACACACTTGGGACTCTAATGAACTGTTCTAGTTTAGAGCCCCAAGACTACGTCAAATCAAACTGGTGTGCTTTGTTGTAGCTGTGCTCGAAAAGAGAATCTTGGGAAAAAGGGGTTAAATGAATAAAATAGACAACAGACTCTACTACTGTAAGCCCCTCTTTCCCTGAGTAGCTGTTTCCCTGCTCTTCTCAAGTGCCTGAGATGAACCAGTTTCTCCTGATACTGAGGTCAACATGGGATACTCCTGAAGTTGCTTCTCTTTGCGGTACTTGGTGTGAACCCGGGCCTCACACATGCTAAGCTCACACTCCACCTCTGAGCTATTCCTCCCATCCTTATGTTATTACTTCTTGGGACTATCCCACAATGGAAAATAAATACTATGTTTTTGTGTGTGTGGTACTGAGGATTGAAGTCAGGGTCATTCTACCTCCGAGTTATACTCCCAGCCCTACTTTTATGTTTTATTTTGAAACAGGGTCTCACTAAGTTGTGGAGGGCCTCAAGAGGTTGCCGAGACTAGCTTCGGACCTGTAATCCTTTTATCTCAGCCTCCCAAGTACTGAGATTACAAGTGTGTACCACCATGCCTGGCTAAATAAATACTCTAAACTCCAGAGACACCCCAAAAGGATCACATGACTGGCTGGGAGAGAAAGCAGCAGGCAAAAGGAAAGGTGGCCTTTCTTCAGCCACAGGAAGAAGCTGCTCCCGCACTGGTTACAGCCCCGTGTCCATGGCTAAGGGCTCTCTGTGGTAAAGGGTGGGGTCTTTCGAGGCCTCCCCTAGAGGTGCCACGCGCCCACACACTTCGGGCTGTCTGCGCGCTGTCTGACAGAACGTACCTGATACTGGAACTTCAGCTGTGGTTTCCGCTTGCCCAGGTCACATAAAGGTACACCGAGATGAAGGTGATAGATAGGAGACCAGAAAGCAGCCCTTGCGAGGTTCCTGAAGAACCACCGGCTCTCCTCCCTCACACCTGCCTGCCTCAGCTCACTCTGCCCCTGGGCTGTGGGCGGCCCCTTCTTGCTCCTCTTGGCAGCTGCTTCTCCTCTTGTGCCCAGGTTCTCCTATAGCTCATCAAGTAAAATAATGGCTTTCTTCAAACTCTTGCTTTGTACTCAAACAACTGGTTCCTAAACTTTTAAACCACCAGTGTTGGATTATTAGTTATAATTCTGTGGGTTTCTGTGTGTGTGTGTGTGTGTGTGTGTGTGTGTGTGTGGTGCAGGGGATGGAACCCAGGGCCTTGGGCATGCTGGGCAAGCACTCTACCACTGAGCTACATCCCCAGCTCCTAATCCAAATTTTGAGCTACTGTCAAAGATGGTGGATTGTAGTAACAAAAGAAAAACCAGGACAGAAAGCGCTTCACCAGCCATTTTACTCTTTCTTCTTTAATTCTACTGTCTTTGAGCACACATCTTGCTACCAAGGAGTTGTGTGTGATAGCAAGGTCGACAGCACTAATTCATAATGTGTTCTTTGCATCATATGAAGAGTAAAACCCTGGATCAGTGGGATCATGGCTACCAGGACAGAGCTGGCCACTTGCTGTCCAAGAGATCTGCTGGAGGAGGGAAGACGGGTAAGGGGGGTCGAGGAGGTATCTGGGGCTTGAGCTTACAAGTATGTCTAACAATCAGGAATTTGGTGGAAAATCCAGAATTTACTTAAGGATGCTAGAGAATCATTAAGCAAATAGTTCCATTATTTCCAGAAATTACTGAATTTGGAACCTGAGGATAAGACTTTCAGGATAAAGCAATCCCAAATAAGTTCAGACTGCCTTTGGGAAGAACTGGCCCCCACAGATGGTAATGAGTTTCAGTGCTTGAGACCAAAATTGTCAAAATCAACCTACACATCTGATGCAACTCAAAGTAAGGGAAAAATGTCTTATTTAAAAATTAAAAGTCAGCCAGGTGTAGTGGTACACGCTTGTAATCCCAGCATTTGGAAAGCTGAGACCGGAGGATCCGGGTTCACGGCCAGCCTCAGCTACCTAGTGAGGCACTCCGCAACTTAGTGAGACTCAGTTTCAAAATAAAGAATAAAAAATAGGGCTGGGGGTATAGGTCAGAGGTAGAATGCCCCTGAGTTCAATCCCCAGTACCTAAAAAAAAAAAAAAATTAAAAGTCTGAATTTAAAAAGTCTGGAAGTGAAGCTTCTGCCTTTCCACCTGGTGGTTGGTGCCTGCTCTCCCCACTGTACCTCCTGAGAAAGTTCAGAATTCAATGAATACAGATTTATTAGGCTGATTTTCAACATGTAGTTTAAAATGAAGAGTTCTGTTTGGTCAAAACCACTTCATTTAACCTCTTGGCAATGGTAGTCCTGAGAGTTCGCAGTGTTGATAGAATCTCCCGTGGAGGGTCAGACGGCTGGTGAAGCGCAGCAACTGCTGGGCCCATCATGCTTCCTTGTCCTTGTCCCTCAAATTTGGTAGTTTCTGCACCGAGGGACACAGTTCACTGCGATGAAATAGGCTCAAAACCATTTTCTGTAGACACCTCCCTTCCGATGTCCACTAGTGCAGGTGGTCAGGAAAACTTGGAAGGAAGCTTCGAAAGTCCAGCTGGGATCTTGCTTTTGTTGGATGTGGACGCAGGAAATCACCCTTGTCCTCCCCAGATTCTGTCATAGTCAAAGGAGAAACGTCCAAGGGATTCTAGTTGCAAATGTGCTAGATATAAAATTGATGGAATGCAAGTTGGTCCATGAAGGGCTGCACAAGATAATCTGTGGCAAAGTAGAAAACCAGCCCAAAGGTGATGGAGATGGGAAGAGCTGGCAATGCTTTCTTGAAAATGGCAAGGAGCAACAATGTAAGGCACAGGCCCTGCAAAGGAGAGAGAGTGCACACTTAGCGATGACTGTGACAGTGTCTCCAAGCAAACCACAGTGCAAACCAATACTGAACCCAATACTTCCCTTTGGGGTTAATTTTATTTTATTTATTTATTTTTTTTTCAGTACTGGGGATTGAACTCAGGGGCATTCTACCTCCGAGCTATACCCCCAGCCCTATTTTTTATTCTTTATTTTGAAACTGAGTCTCACTAAGTTGCGGAGTGCCTCACTAGGTAGCTGAGGCTGGCCACGAACCCGGATCCTCCGGTCTCAGCCTCCCGAATGCTGGGATTACAAGCGTGCGCCACCACGCCCGGCTTGGGGTTAATTTTAGAACAAGTATTTTACTAAATCTGGAAGAATAGACATGAAAAAAAGGTAACTTTTTTGTGTGCGTGGTGTGGGGATTGAACCAAGAGATGTGGTACATGTCATCATGTGCTCCACAAAAAATGTAGCTTCTAAGCCAGGTGTGGTGATGCACACTTGTAATCCCAGTACTTGGGAGGCTGAGACAGGAGGATCAAAAGTCTGAGGCCAGCCTCAGCTATTTAAGTGAGGGTGAGGCCCTCTGCAACTTAATGAGAACTTGTTTCAAAATAAAGAATGAAAAATAGGGCTGGGGATATAGCTTGGAGGTAGAATGCCCCTGGGTTGAATCCCCAGTACCGCAAAAAAAAAAAAAAAAAAAAAAAAAAAAATCCTGGAGGTGAAGAGCATGTCATATGCCATGCAGAGACAGAGATGCTTCACAACAGACTGATGACAAGTTACTGTATGAAGAGTACATTGCTGTCAGGTGTGGTGGTGCATGCCTGTAATTCCAGTACCTTGGAGGCTGAGATAGGAGGACCACAGATTTGAAACCAGCCTCAAAAATTAGTGAGACCCTATTTCCAAATAAAAAATAAAAGCAGGGCTAGTGGTGTAGTATGGAGGTAGAATGCCCCTGGGTTCAATCCCCAGCACCACACACACACACACACACACACACACACACACACACACACACACAAAACAGACACACACAGCCAGGTGTAGTGGTTCACACATGTAATCCCAATATGTAGAGGCTGAGACAGGTCAGCCTCAGCAAGACTGTTTCAAAATAAATGATAAAAAAGGGCTGGCAGTGTAGCTCAGAGTTACAATACCCCTGGGTTCAGTCCCAAGTACCACAACAAACAAACATAAAAGAGCAGTAAGAAACATTGTTGTGGGTGCACTCCTTGTATTAGCTTCTCTCATTTCCCAGCTGCCCAGAGTAACCCTGTATGCTGCCGGTGTGTCATTAAATGCAAAACAACGAAGTCCTCTGTGAGTACACTTGGCACCCGGAGCTCAGTGCAGTGGGTCCTAACTGGAAGCACTCAGAATTTCCCAGACAGCTTTAAAAAACAACACAATTAAAGCAAATTAAATAGGTAGCTCCTGGCAGAGCTCGCTTTTAAAAGCTCCCAGGTAATTTTAGTGGGAGGCCAGAGTGGAGAACCACTGAGGTGAGGTTCACTGATCTCGGTCTGGAAAAAGCCTCTCAGGTGACTGGCATCTTCAGTCACCTGGGACTAAAACAAAATTACCTCAAAGGGACAGATAATGAAGAACTCGGGCCCCAGGAGTCCTGTGATACTTACAATTAATATGGCTACAAAACAGGCTATGGTGGTGTTCCAGTCTCCACTGGCAGTTGCTGAGGCTTTCCCAACCAGAACACTGTAGAAGATGAAGTCTCCCAGTCCAAGTTTCACTCCCCCTAAAGGGAAAGTTTCAGATGGAAAAGTTTGTCATTCTTTGCTATAATTTCCTAATTCAAAAGCATGACTATGAGCCAGTGCAGTGGCACAGAACACTCAGGAGGCTGAGGTGGGAGAACCACTTAGGCCCAGGAATTCCAGGCCATCCTGGGCCACACAGCAAGAACAGTCACAAAAACCAGAATGACAAGCAAAAGCATGACCTTGCACTGAGTGAGAAATCAGTGAATAAAAAACAAAATTAAGCTTTATCTAGGTGTCCTTTCTTTTTTTCTTATTTTTCTAAAACAGGACTATCAAATTCTATGTGACTAACTGGAGTTTCAATAGATGCTGCTATTATAACAGTACCAACAATCCTAATTGTCATCCACTGACAATTAGGTGCTAGTTCACACCCAGTCTTGTACTAGTAAATCTTCACAGAACCCCTTGGGAGCCTGACTGAGGTACACTGTATCTCCTAACAGTCACCCACTGGGAGGTATCTTTTGATGATTGTGCAAAATGCAGAGAGCTGTACCACCATGATCACAACCCACCCCAGTGAATTGTTCTGTATCCACTTACAGTGAGTATCCCTTCCCACCCCCGGTCTTAAGTAACCACTGTCTTCTCTGTAAACTTGCCTTTTCTGGAAATTTCATAGAAAATAAAGTCTAGCCGGGCGTGGTGGCGCACGCTTGTAATCTCAGCATTCGGGAGGCTGAGACCGGAGGATCTGGGTTCGTGGCCAGCCTCAGCTACCTAGTGAGGCACTCCACAACTTAGACTCGGTTTCAAAATAAAGAATAAAAACTAGGGCTGGGGGTATAGCTCGGAGGTAGAATGCCCCTGAGTTCAATCCCCAGTACCGCAAAAAAAAAAAAAAAAAAAAAAAAAAAAAGAAAAGAAAATAATAAAGTCTTTTGGGATGGTTTCTTTCACTTAATGTTTTATTGAGTGTGTATGTGTATCTATATTTTTTGTAGTGTTGGAGATGGAACCCCAGGGCCTCGTGCATGCTAGGCAAAGGCTCTATCTACATCTGATCTACAACCCCAGCTATGCAGTTCCTTTTTCTTGCTAAACAGTTTCCTACTGTATGGGTATACTGTACTTGTTTATTCATTTACCAGTTGACGCACATTTGCATTGTCTTCAGTTTTTGGCTATTAGAAAACATGCTGCTGTGACCATTTGTGTAGGTGTCTCTGTCCACACAGTTTTCACTTTCATTGGGTGGA
Organism: Graphiurus murinus; assembly: GCA_004027655.1. NCBI lineage: Eukaryota > Metazoa > Chordata > Mammalia > Rodentia > Gliridae > Graphiurus > Graphiurus murinus. The sequence continues at coordinate 2,963 of PVLC010032121.1, read as the reverse complement.
TTCCTAAGAGTAGAACTGCTGGGTTATACACTACATTTATTTTATTTTATTTATTTTTTTTGGTACTAGGAATTGAACTCAGGGGCATTTTACCTCCGAGCTATACCCCCAGCCCTATTTTTTATTCTTTATTTTGAAACCGGGTCTCACTAAGTTGCGGAGTGCCTCACTAGGTAGCTGAGGCTGGCCTCGAACCTGGATCCTCCGGTCTCAGCCTCCCGAAGGCTGGGATTACAAGCGTGCGCCACCACGCCCGGCCTATACACTACATTTAGGTTTAGCTTTTTTTTTTTTTGATAGTGGGGATTGAACCCAGGGTCCTTCTACCTCTGAGCTATACTCCAGTCCATTTATTTATTTATTTGTGTGGTACTGGGAATGGAACCCAGGAGTATGCTACCTCCGAGCTATACCCCAGCCCTATTTAATCTTTATATGAAATAGGGTCTCACTAAGTTGCGGAGGGCCTAAATTGCTGAGGCTGGCTGCGACCCTGGGATCCTCCTCTGTCTCAGCCTCCCAAGTACTGGAATTACAAGTGTACACCACCACGCCTGGCTTATTTTTTATTTTGAAACAGGATTTGTTAAGTTGCTGAGCTGGTCTTGAACCTTCGATCCTCCTGAGTCAACCTTTCAAGTACTGGGATTATAGGCATTTGTGTGTCGCTAGGTTTAGCTTTCTAATACTGTCAGATTATTTTCCACACTGGCTGCACCAGTTTATACTCCTACCGGCAGCATCTGAGGGCTCCAATCCATCACACCCTGGCCAGTGTTTGGAATCACCAGTCTCTTTGATCACAGGCATTCTGATTAATGGTGCTGAGCTTCCTTTTATGCACTCATTAGCCACTGTATCCTGCCTTTGGGGAAAAAGTCTATTCACTTATTTACTTTGCGGGGGGGTCACACTCAGATCCTTGTGCATACGAGGCAAGTGCCCCACCACTGGGCTGTCTCCAGCCCTTGAGAAAGGTCGATTCGAAGTATTTCTCCATTTTAAATTTGGGTTATTATTTTATTATTAAATCCTAAGCATTGTTTATATATCCTAATACAAGTCCACAGGATTTCCAGTATAGTTTGCAAATATATTCTCTCTGCCTGTGGCTCTTTTTCCCTTTAATAGTATCATCTATCTATTTTGTGATATTGGGGACTGAACCCAAGGATATTCTACCTCTGAGCTATTCCCCCAGCCCTATTTTTATTTTTTACTTTTATTTATTTATCTTTTGTGTGTGGTAGTGGGAACCAAGGAAGTTCAACCAATGGCTACATCCTAGCTCTTTTGATTTTTATTTATTTATTTAAAATTTTTTTGGTACTGGGGATTGAACCCAGGGAAGTTCTACTTCTGAGATACAACCCAGCCCTATTTTAGACTTATTTTGAAACAGAGTCTGGCTGAGTTGCTGAGACTGAGGTGACATTTCATTTACTTATAACCAGAAGAGATGGAATCAGTATATAAAAACTTAGAAAGCCAGGTGTGGTGACACACGCTTGAAATCCAACTACTTGGGAGGCTGAGACAGGAGGATCCGGGTTCATGGCCAGCCTCAGCTACTTAGTGAGGCCCTCCACAACTTAGTGAGACCCTGTTTCAAAATAAAGAATGAAAAATAGGTAGAATGCCCCTGGGTTCCAGCTCCAGTACAAAAAAAAAAAAAAAAAAACTTAAAAAATCATGTGCTGCCAGGCGTGGGGGTGCAAGTCTGTAATCCCAGTACTTGGGAGGTGAAGACAGGAGGATTGTAGGTTCAAAGCAAGTAATGAGACTCTCATCAACCTAGTGAGACCTTGTTTCCAAATAAGAAATAAAATCAGACTAGGGTGCTTGAAGGTAGAATGCCCCTGGGTTCAATTCCCAGTACCACACACAAATACACACACATACACAAATAAAAAAAGAAAGAAAGGAAAAATCATGTGCTTGGCAATTTGATTTCTTCCAACAGCTACTTTGGATTTACTCAATCAAAATATGCCATGGTCAAACAACCATAATCACAGCAATGGAAAGGACTCAGAATGGCCATGATGAGTAACAGTATTCTGCTGAGAGATGGTAATGCTGAGACGGGCTGCTGCATTTTACAAATAGTAATCTAAGCTTTCTGCCAGCTTTACTTATTTATTGGTGCTGCATATTGACCTAGGGCCTCACACATACTGAGCAAAGTGCTCTACCACTAACTATGTCCCCAGCCCCTGTTTTGTTTTATTTGGCAATTATGAAAAATAATTTGGGGTCATTCTGATGGTCCTTTAATGTTAAGGGGTCATTTGCTAGTCTATCAAATATAGAACTGGTAAAGACAACAAATGGTGAATATTCACTTTCTTTCTTCTTCTTTTTTTTTTTTTTTTTTTTAAGAAAACCACTTTATTCTAATGAACTCATAAAGAATAATATCACAATGGCTGACTGAAGGAGGCCCCTCAAACATTTGTGCAGGCCCAAATTCTACGCCGACTCAGTGAACTACTATAGTTAGAATACTGTCCTCCACTGACATTCAGAAGCAATGAAGCTATTAATACAGAGAGGCTTAATTTATGGTTTTACACATTACACAGTCATTACCAATTACATTTTTATGCTAAAGTAACTAGGTCAGAGCCAATTTTGTTTCTTTAATTTTTTTTTTTTTTTGCGGTACTGGGGATTGAACTCAGGGGTATTCTACTTCTGACCTATACCCCTAGTCCTATTTTTTATTCTTTATTTTGAAACAGGGTCTCACTAAGTTGCAGAGTTTCTCACTAAGTAGCTGAGACTGGCCACCAACTTGGATCCTATCTCCGCCTCCCAAGTATTGGGATTACCAGTGTGCACCACCAGGCCCAGCCTGTTTTTTGTTTTTTTTTTTTTTTTTTTTTTTTTTTTTTTGTGGTACTGGAGATTGAACTCAGAGGCATTCTACTTCCGAGCTACACCCCCAGCCCTATTTTTTA
>PVLC010032120.1:0-18340 GCA_004027655.1 Graphiurus murinus | reverse complement strand
CGGTACTGGGGATTGAACTCAGGGGCATTCTACCTCCAAGCTATACCCCCAGCCCTATTTTTTATTCTTTATTTTGAAACCGAGTCTCACTAAGTTGCGGAGTGCCTCACTAGGTAGCTGAGGCTGGCCGCGAACCCGGATCCTCCGGTCTCAGCCTCCCGAATGCTGGGATTACAAGTGTGCGCCACCACGCCCGGCTCTGGAGACCATTTTTAATGATACCTAGAAAATTGTTTTTTTCTTTAACCTGGATATAAAGAGTTTTTTTATAAGTTATAAAATCAATACATGCTCTCTGAAGAAAATGTGAAAAACACAACACAACTTCTACAGAGAATCAACTTTTCTATGTAGATGCAATTATTTTTACATTTTTAGAAAGTGACTATTTTGTAAACTGATTTTTTCCACATAATATATGGACACATTTCCCCATATTATTATATACCCTAAAACATTATTTTAATGATACATAATACTTACTACAATAATAGCTCAATTTATGCAACTTCCCAATCCTAGGGTATCTAGGGTTGTTCTCTGTGATGACTATCATCTATTCTTGCAGCAAATGCTTGAGTTTCAAGCCCCGTGATATTAACTTATAATGGTGAACAAAAAGAAATACATTACCATCATTTCTAGAAGTTACAATCGACTGAGATAATCTCCAACATATAAAAAATTATAACTATAGCAAGTATTATGAAGGATAATCCATGGATCTTTGAGAGTCTTCAATAGGGAAGGCTTTCCTGAGGAAAGGTAAATTAGAGTTTAGGTGAAGAAAAGGAAAAACATTCTAGGTAGAGGGAACAGCAGGTACAAAGCCCTCTTTGTGGGAGGGAGCATGGCAAGAATGAGGGACTGAAATAATACCAATATGGCTGGAACACAAAGAGCAAGGCAAGAAGAAAATGATTTAAAGCCATGACTGGACAGAAAAGTAGAGGCCAGGCTATGCAAGACCTTGTGAGACAGGTACATGCCATCACATAAGACATGGGGTTTTGCCTGTATCCTAAATATAATAGAAAGCTACTGAAGTATATCAAGAAGTAGGGTGATATAATCAGGTTGGCACTTTAAAAAGATCTGATTACAGTGTAGAAATCAGATTAGAATGGGACAGAGTGGATTGGAATAAACCAAGATTAGGAGGCTATTGTAGTAAACTCTTTTAAAAAAAATGCTAGTAGCTTACATTAGGGTGTTGATAGATAATGAAAAGAAGTAGATGGATTCAAAAGACAATTAGATTTGCCAAAAGATTTATGTTCATAGGTTAAAATCCCTAAAACTAGGAATGCTAGGCCCAAAAAGAACATTTTAAGGATTTTGATAAGTACCACCAAGCTGCCCTACAGAGAGCAGCTTTCTTCATTTGTGAATTACATTGTATCTGTTCCTCTATTCAAAAATTTAATTTCTTTAAAAACTCCTTTAAAATGACAATCCATAATTCCTTCATGAAGCCTTCCCTGACTCCCTTTTCTTTTACACCTGTCAGGTAGCTGGTCACTGAACATGTCCTCCTTTGAGTCTTCACTGTATCTTATATAGTTCAATCATTCTATGTTCAATCATTCTATGTTCAACTGCTGTTTACATGTCTGTCATCTCTACTACTTTGTGAATTTCTGGAAGGTAAAGTTATTTTTAATAAAAGCACCTTAAAAATAACTTGATGTAGCCAAGCATGGTGGCACTTGTCTGTAATCCCAGTACTTGAGAGGCTGAACCAGGAGGATCACAGATTCAAGACCAGCCTCAGCAACTCAGGTGGACCCTGTTTTAAAATATAAAAAAAGGCTGGAGGCAGCCCAGAGGTAGAATGCTCCTGAGTTCAATCTCCAGTATCCCACCCGCCCAAAAAAAAGAATGAAAGAAAAAAATCAACTTGATGTACATATATAGTAGATTGTTCATTAAGTTCAATGAGTGAAATGAATCACCTATTATGATTCTACTGGGCCCACAGTTTTAAGAGGGCTTCTGCTTAAGCCTTGCCTCTAATTTACTGATCATGATTTACTCAAATATAATACAAAAAGCTGATAAAATCTGCTACTCAGGATATCAAATATCTACTAACGTGACCAATTTTGTTTGTGATGAATCACAAAATCTTATAGTGCTCCCCCAAATCTCTAATAATTATAATCAAATTAATATTATATAACCTTAAAATATTTTTAAATGATTTAGCAAAAAAAAAAAAAAAGGTATGAGCAATTAAGACTTTAATTAGACAAACTTCTATAATCTGAGTTGTTGATAAGTGCTACAGACTTCAAAAGTGTATAAAACTGGTATTGGGGATTGAACTTGGGGCATTTTACCTCTGAGCTACCCCGTGAGCTGTTTTTATTTTGAAATAGGGTCTCACTAAATTGCTGAGGCTGGCCTTGAACCTGTGATCCTCTTGTCACAGCCTCCCAAGTACTGGCATATACCACCAAGCTTAGCTTCAATGGTATTTAATAAGCTACCAATTTACAAAAAACAAGGTCATCCTAATAGTTTATTATAGTTAGCCTTATAAAAGAATATATATATAATTTGAATAAGCACCTACATATACTTATGTAACATTTTGGAATTATAAATCTCTTACGTTAAAAAAACTTGGCTTCATGTTTAAGAGTTAGCATTTAGAACAGTCTACCAAAATATTCAGAGTTGGAGGAAGACTTAGGAGAGAGTAACTGAGTTCCTTACAGTAATCTTAAAGACAAGCAGCTCCCTCTATAGACTGTTTGGCCTACTTTGTTTAATTACTTGCTTTGAGAACATCTCACACTCTTCTATTTACTCTTACTCTACATCTCAGCAGGGGAGTTCTTTGAAAGGATAATTCTGTTTAACCTGGTGCTGAGAAAACTGAGAGAGCTGTCTAAACTCAGCATGAAGTGAGTTATATCTAGCAACTAAGTAAGAGTTAAGATGCAAAAAGTGAACAGGTCCCAAAACCACCTAAGTCAGGTCCTCACAATGAAACCTCAGGACTTTATGAGAACTAATTCTCCAAGCAGCCATACCCATAATCAGATATAAGTGAAAAAAAAAAAATTCCTATACTTTATTCATAACCTTACTTCTTTCCACTAAAACAAGTTAGTAAAAATGTATAAAAAATAATCATTTTCCTATAAATTACACTGTCCAAGACATTGTTGCATCAAAACAACACTCAAGACATTTTTAAAACAAATTAAAGAAAAATCGAGGTTTGAAGTCATAATCCCAGTAATTATGCCTGTAATCCCAGTATTTGGGAAGCTGAGACAGGAGGATCTCAAGTTCCAGGTCAACCTCATGGACTTAGCGAGACCCTGTTTCAAAAATAAAAAAATTAAAAAGTGCTGGGGGTGTAGCTTGGAGGTAGAATGAATGCCCCTAGGCTCAATTCCCAGTACAAAAAAAAAAAAAAAAAGCAGTTGTTTTTTTTTTAATTGTAATTTAAAATTTAAGTTATTCTCTAAGGAATCAATATCCTCAGTCTGCAAGGGATTAATGCAGTCAGTCAGGATTTACCATTCAAATTGAATATGCCACTTTTCAAAATTCACCAACTCATAATATAGTAGCTTTTAAATCCAAGACAATTTATTTTTACATTACTCAAAATATGTCCCCAAAACACAGGACAACCAGAAGTCAACTGGACTGTTTCCTAAAGCAGAAAAATACTTTTCATGCCATAATAGAAAACCTAAACTAGTTCAAGTATAATAATACAATCAGTTTGGATTTATGATTCTGAAATAACCATTTTGAGAGAAGATTTCTTCTGCTGTTTTTCTTTTCAAGATCTCCTTTGTAAAGCAAGCTCAATTTAAAAACATCTTTTCTTCAACCAAGATAAAGAAGGACTTCCAAAATTAACTCCTATATACTTGTATTTATATAAAGCACATTATGTAGCATAGGCTTATCACGTATTACAAATTTTTTAAATTACATTACTTGTTAGTAAAGATAGAAACACAGTGTATTTTCAAGTAATAAATCTGTCTTCATAAAATTCTAGCATTCAGACTTTTACTAAGCCAATCTGGCCTTATTTTACTGGATGGCCTGGACTAATTTTCTTTAGGAAGAGAATTCTATAGTTTTTGTTTACATTTAATTAGCATTAATTCCATTGGAAGTTCTTCACATGCTAAAAACATTGGCTTGATTTGTGAAAACTATAAACTCTAAATGTTTGCCAAGGAATGCAATTTTTTCTCTTGTTAAGGAAAGAAAAAATCTTGTTTGCACCTGTGAACTATATAGCAAATTCAATCTGATGTGTCTCAGCAACTTGGAATTGGGGATTCTCTGTATTCAACAGTAGTATATCTTTCGATGTATGTAAAAAAAAAGTCTTATTTTTTACCCATTTACATTATTCATTTCAAGGTAAGTGAGAAAAAATGGGGAAAAAACTTTGGGCTTTTTTTTTTTTTTCTTTTAAGGGAAGATGGCTAGAAATCTATTGTAAATATCCAGGAAGGAAGAAATACTTATTATAAAATAGTTCATGTGTCTTTTTAGAAATATACCATATTTTTTATTTCTTAAGGAATATCATCTCACCTAATAGAATTAGTTTATAGTGAAATTCATTTACTTCCACAGACAAAACTTTCTTATAAAACAGAGTTAGAAAATCATTCACGGATACATATTTAATGACTTGTGTAAAGAAGAAAAAACTATGTGTAGAAAACTAACCCAAACCATACCAACTGTAATACACAGAAATGCCACAATATATTAGCATGTTGCTTCATAATTTGGAAAATATGGCTGAATGGAGTTATATCAACGTCACTTATTTATCCTTCCTCTACATCTGAAGTAAGAACAAATAGTATATTACACTGAAATTCCAATTAGAAACAAAGACCGCACCACTATATTTAAAAGGGCAGAAACCATATCCTTTAAAACACTTTCTTGCCTGTTTTCCAGCCTTCAAAGTTTCAGGTGTTACACTTTCTACAAATTATTAAACAGCACTTAAATTCCCCATATTTCAAGGTTCGTAGCCTCAAAATCTTTCACTGTTTTAAAAAGGAATATTTTACCAAATCTCCTACCATTTACATTTCTAACAAAGAGAATTCACATAAAAAGATAACTGCTTGAAATGAGTGCTTGTGTTCAGGGAAGTACTATTATCATGGTAGTCCACAGAAACTGACTGTAGTAAAAAGATGAATGGTGATGAGGGCAAGGAGCATCAAGTGGGAAATGCTATCTAAAATCCCATAGGGCAATACATAGCTAGAGGTAAGAGCATCTTTTTCCAGGAGGCAGTTTCATTATTTCATGTAAGCAGTTCAAAGCACGCAAAACAACAAAAACAATTTTCAAACATCTTGTAAATTTGGCCTCTATCTATTCATATTATCATAAACCCCTAAGAGCTTTTGAGAACGTGGCTTCTGCCACTGACTCCCCACCTCACCCTTCTTCAAAATAGTATTTTTAATTTCTATATTTAAAATGCAATCCTACAACCCAGCCTTAGGGGCATTTTTAAAAGTCTATGCTGCTGAGTTCGGCGTGGATCCTAATAAATTCACCTCATTAGGTGTGTGTGAGGTTTTACGTAGGGCAACATAAACACGCATTTCCTATTGCCATGAATACACATTTCCTATTGCCATGAATACACATTTCCTGGAACCAATGCACCTGAGGATGCTACCAAGTCCCCCGATGCTGAGAGCCATTAAACCCTAAGGAGTCACGACCCGCACTCGCAGCAGAGCCACATGGTCACTTCAATGAGAAAAATGATCTGGCCCCAGGCGCCTCTCTCTCCAGCCCTCTGCATCTCCGGAAGGGGCAGAGGAGAGCGAGGGAAAAAGAGGCGCGGGGAGCCACTGACCACAGAACTGACGCTGCCCGGCTCCCAAGCCACTTCCAGAAAGGGGCACTAGGATCCCACCAGCGCCGACCTCGGTGCGGCGCCCCGCGAACGCGTCCTCGGGGACCCGGTGCGGCCCGCCCTCCGGGAAGAAAGCGGCGCTCGCCGCCCTCGCTCCTCTGCCCGCCCGCCCGCCCGCCGCGACCCGGAGCGCGGCTCAACCCAGCCCGCCTCCGCCGCCTCCGCCGCCGCCGCGCAGTGTAAACACTCGGCGCTCGCCGCCTCCCGCGGACCCACATCCTCGCTCCCCTTGTCACGCGCGGGAGAAAAGGCGAGGAGGGTGGAGAGGAGGGGGACGCGGCGGCGACCCGCCGAGTGCGCGCCCCTGCGCGGCGGGGAGGACGGCCCGGCGCCCGCCAGCCCCGCGCCCGCCCGCCCGCTTACCTGCCGGGGTCGCTCCGAAGACCCGCACCACCGGCACCTTCTTGACAGGGACCTGCGTGAGGGGGCACTGGCAGATATCCAGCCCCTGCAGCGGGCTGGCCATGTAGTAGTCGGCAGTCACGATCCGCACTGAAAACATGTTCGCCGCCACCGCCTCCTCTTCGCGGGCGAGCTGGCAGCGGCAGCGGCGGCGACGGCTCCCTCCGCAGCGGCCCCACAGCGGCGGCGGCGCCCCCTCCCCTCGCTCGCCGCTCGCACACACACGGAGGAGCGCGCGGCGCGGCGGGGTCGCACTGCTGCGCCGCCTCCTCACGAGCAGCCGGCGACAGGCGGCAGGAGAGAAGCCCTCGCGCGCTCGTCGGTGCTGGTGCTGCCGCCACTGCCGCCGCCGCCGCCGGGAATCACACGGGCTCCTCGGTCCCAGGCTGCAGCTCTTGTTGCCATGATGATGATGTCACGGACGCAACCACTGGGGGAGGGGAGGAGGGGGGTGCGGGCGTCTGTGTGTGGGGCGAGGGGAGGGCGGCTGGGAGCCGGGGGAGGGGGCGCGCCTGCAAAGGCAGGGAGGGGAGTGGGGCGGGCGCCCGGGCGGGACACCGAGGCGGGGGCGGCCAGGGGTTTTCTCCCCCGCCCCCGGCACGCCGCGAGGGAGGAGGCTGGCGGGAAGCCGGGCGCGCGCGGAACGCGGGGGGATCGATGACTCGGCCGACGGGCACGGCCACCTGGGCGAGGGGCCGCAGAGGGGGCGGCGGAGCACCGATCTCATGGATGGGCTCCGAGGGGCTGGCGGGAGGGGTGCGCCCCGCGTTCCGGGCCGTCTGAGCGGCTACGCGGGATCGGCCGGAGCTGCAGTACGCGCGCTCGCCTCGCCGGCCGCCATTTCACATGCTGTAGAGGAGGCGGGGGCAGCCGCGGGGACGATTTTTCACAAGGTAAGAGAACCCACCCGCCCGCCCGCGGGAGGAGGCGGGCGCGGCGCAGATCTCGTGCCGCTGCAGCCTCGCGGGAGGCAGGGAGGACGGGCGGGGCCGGGCGCGGACGCAGCCGGCCCTTCTCAGGTAACGGAGCGGCTCTGCCCGAGACCGGGGGAGGCGCCAGGGGCGGGGGCGCGCGGCGCGGGGCCCGGCCTATGAAAGGGCCGCCGCCCCCCTCCCCGGCGCTTCCCGCGGCCCGCCGCGCCCCCGCCCCCGCGCTGCTGCAGTGTCTGCGCCTTTCCACTTAATGAGATTTATTCACGCACAGCTCTGCCCAGCGTTGCCAGGGGTTGGCAGCTCCGGTACACAGGGATTTCCCACCACCGTGTTTCTCTCCCGTGCCCCGCCTTCCCTCTCGCCCTACTAGATCCTTCCTTCCTCGGTGTCCTCCCCGGCCCGGCCCGCCACGTCCCGGGCACGTGCAAGTACATGTAAGGACTTGTCAGCTCCCAGTGACCTCCCTCCACCCCTCCTCCCCCAGCGGAATGAGGATTAAGAGCTTTTCAAGAGAAAATTTTGGCCGGAAAAAAAGGCCCGTGAAAGTCGCCACGTTAGAATGGACTCCCAGGGTTGTGCATTTACACGTTGTACCAGGTTTTACTACCGGGCGGTAGTATAGCAAACGTGAGTGGGGAAGGACCGTTAGACAAAACAACTTTATTAAAAAATCGAGAAGGGGTGTCAAGTGGTGCGGTTAGGGAATAAAAAGAGGGGGGAGGGTAGTAACAGATGCAGCTGGGTTAGCTGTTGAATTGGAACCGATGAGGTTTTGTCTGACTTGGTCGCTGATACTGGGTGTGACCTTGGAGAAATAATTTGGTTTCTCTGAATCTCGTTTTTCTTGTATGTACAACGAGAGGGTGTCTCAAAAACAAATCCTTAAGGATTTCTTCCCAACACAAAGATTTAAGCAGTAGGAGGCAGAAACCATGATTTCAAGTTCAAAATTTGCCACTGAATTAGGACTCTTGACAGTTATTTTCAATCTATCCAAAGTAGAGATTATTCTTTCATGCTTATATATTTGCAGGTGCACTTTATTGGATACTAGGCTGCCATGCATTTGAAGTGGCGTGAGAACTAATCATCTGGAACCATTGTGGCTCTTCACATAGGAAAATCAGAAGGCTCAAAGGGACAGGTCACTGACAGAAACTGTCTATAAATTCCGTAGCATATAAATGCTTATAAGAACCTATGCTCAGAGGGATTTGAGACTGATTACCACAGTAAATTAGCCTGCAGTTCTTAACCTCAGAGCATCATTATAAACATAGGTGACAAGATTTCTACTAATATATGGGAAATTACATACTAACAATTTGAAGAGGTATAATCTCTTAAATTGATTTGAAGTTTTAGAGGGCTATGGAAGTGAATTAAAAATATGCCTACCATACTCAAAGCCCTGTGTTGGATTACCCAGCAACAAAAAAATATGTGTGTATACACTTTCTGGTAATACAAATATTTTGTATAAGCACAATGTCAAGTGCATACTACCAGTGAATCTCGTGGTGTTATATTGGCACTTAGGGTAGTCTTTAAAATTTGATATTTTGGCCCTTAGTCAATTACATTTTGGGGGGATGGGACCTGGGGATTTGTATTGTTAGCAACCACATCAGCCACACCCATGTTTCTGAAGCAATATAAAATTAAGAATCTCCTTACCACATTATAATCAAATGTACCCATAATTTTTAAGTTATACTATTCCAAAATGAAAGTATCAAATTAACAGATTAGCTATTTCTAGAAGCTTTTTCCTCCTTGAATCAACATTATTTAAGAAATGGCAGTTAAACCACAACTCAAATCCTTCTAGAACTCCAAAGGAAAGAATATTGACTCTTGAAGAAAAACATTTGCAGCATGAAATTAGGAATATTGTACCTAGTCCATGCAATTTAGTTTCAGTTGATGCTCAAGTTGAAAACCTGACAGCAGTCTCCTAATTAAACACTAATGTGTATAAATATACTTTTCCTGAAGTAAGAAAAAGTCCCAGGATTTTGATTCAGAGATGAGAATTTTACACCATTTACCAGCTACATGAATTTGTTATTTTTCAGAGTTTCTTCCTCATCTATGCAAGAAATAATAATTCCTATTTTAACTTCTCAAGGATGTAATAAGGTGCAAATCTCATAATGTGACTGAAAGTTCACACCCAGAAGTCTAACTCATCAAAAAACAGTAAAAATCATGTGGAATTAAGTGCACGCATTCATGTGTGTGTGTGTGTGTGTGTGTGTGTGTGTGTGTGTATGTTACTGGGGATTAAACCCAGGGGCATTCTACCTCCAAGCTATATCCCTATCCCTTTTTTATTTACTTTTTACTTTGACACAGGATTTCACCAAGTTACTGGGGCTAACCTCAAACCTATGGATTTCCTGTCACGACCTCCCAAATACTGGGATTACAGGCACGTGCCACCAAGCCCAGCTTACCTTTTCTATGTACAATATGGAAATGCTAAAATCAAACTCTATACTTAATATTTCTTTTTGTTTCCCTTTGGTGATGCTGGAGATTCAGCCCAGGAATTTCCTACCTCTGAGCTATACCTACAGCCATTTTTTTTTTTTTTTTTTAATTTGGAAACAGTCTCACTAAATTGCTGAGAGCCTCACTAAGTTGCTGAGGCTGGTTATGAACCTATAATCCTCCTATCTCAGCCTACCAAATTCTGAGATTACAGACATGCATTACCACACTTAGCTTTTAATATTCTTAAAAGCATTTTTTTTTTTTTAAGTGCTATTTGCCAGTTGATTTGAGCTATGGTGAGAAACAAAAGACATGGTCCTTCTCCTTACAGAGTTTATAGTCTAACATCATAAAAATGTGTGTGTATGTATATCTACCTATCTATCTATATATATATAGTGGGGGGGGTATGTATGTATGGTACTGGGGATTGAAATTGAACCCAGGGGCATTCTACCTCCAAGCTAAACCTCCAACCCTATTTTATTTTATTTTGTATTTATTTATTTTTGCATTACTGGGGATGGAACCCAGAGGCATTCCACCTCTGAGCTACACCCCAGCCCTATTTTTTATTTTGAAACAGGGTCTCACTAAGTTGCAGAGGGCCTCGCTAAGTAGCTGAGGCTGGCCTCCAACCCGTATCTTCCGGTCTCAGCCTCCCAAGTACCATACTTGTACAAGTATGGTACAAGTATGCACCACCACACCCGGCTTCCTATTTTATTTTTAGTTTGAAACAGGGTCTTGTTAGGTTAATGAGAGTCTCACTATTTGCTAAAACTGCCGTTGAACCTGCGATCCTCTTGTCTCAGTCTCCCAAGTACTGGGATTACAAGTGTGCGCCACCACGCCCAGCTTCCTATTTTATTTTTAGTTTGAAACAGAGTCTTGTTAGTTTGATGAGAGTCTCGCTATTTGCTAAAGCTGCCATTGAACCTGCGATCCTCCTGTCTCAGCCTCCCAAGTACTGGGATTACAAGCATGTGCTACCATGCCTGGCTATAAAAATGTATTTAAATCATAACAGTTAGCATTTTGTCATTCTTTCTAGTTCAGTGACCTATATTTACCATCTCATGCCTTTACTAAAAGCCTGCCCAGATTTCTATGTCAATACTATTTAATATCAGTTAACATCTGCCCATTGGAAATGTATAATCTAGAGTTGAAAACAATGCCAAGTACTAGGGAGGCTGAGACAGGAGGATCAAAAGGTTGAGAACAACCTGGACAATTTAGTAAGACCCTGTTTGAAAATAAAAAGGCTGGGGGTGTGATTCAGTGATAGAGCCCTTGCCTCGCATGAAGAGGTGCTGAGTTTAATCCAAAGTACCATCAAAAATTAAAAATAAAAAGAAAGCAATGGCAAACATATTTTTGCCAGACATACTGTAAGATGGCCTGTTCAACATACGTTCAATACCCCACCCCCACCCCAGCTTGCTTTGCTTTACAAGCTGGAGGGAAGGAGAGAGGGAATATACACACACTGTTTCCAGACTCCCTTGCTGCTAGAGTGCCATGAAATTATTAGTATACTGGCACTCCCAATCTACTAAAATGAATTCACTGAATATGAGTTAGTTGGAATGGATCCATCAGGAGCTAGCTTCAACATATGGCCTAGTTTCCAGCAATCGTGCATCCATTCAAGATGTGTTTGTGAAAGTGAGCAACACAATGCTTTAGCTGCATTTAGGAAGATGGAATCTTCTAGCAAACACCACATGGAAGTATCTGGACCTGCTCAGTAGCTAGGGAGGAATTCTGGCATCTATTTCTGGAGCTATAGATGCAGACTTACAGGTAGTGTTGAGTGGGTTTCCAGCATAGCCCTCCTGATGTGGGATGGGTGTTCTTCCTGGCCTGAATTTTCCTGGATGCTGTTTCTAGATATGTATTATCTGCACCTGATTCTCTAGCTCTCTAAGAGATCCTTGAACTAAATAGTATCTGTTAATCCCTTTCATGGCCAGCTATATCATTTGTGGGCCTCAGAACAAAAAAATGTAGGTCCTCTTGTTCAAAACCAGGAAAAAGGTACCATTATCTATACTAAAATAGAAAGAAAGCTTTTTTTTTTCTTGCCTTCTCCTTCCACTTGTCATGGTGGGTTTTTTTGTTTTTTTTTTTGTTTGTTTGTTTCATTTGTTTTTGTTTGGTTGATTTTTGTTTGTTTTTTTAGTACTGGGGATTGAATCCAGTGGCATTCTACATCCAAGCTATACCTCCAGCCCCCCTTCCTCACCCTTTTTTTTTAAACTGTGTTCCCTCCTGTCTCAACCTCCCAAGTACTGTGATACTGTGACTATAGCTGTGTACCACTGTGCCTGGCTCTTTTTTTTTTTTTTTTTTTTTTTGGTACTGGCAATTGAACCCAGGAGCATTCTACCTCCAAGCTACACCCCTAGCCCTATTTTATTTTTTATTTTGAAGTAGGGTCTTGCTAAGTCATGAAATCAGCCCTAATCTCTTGAGTTTCTCCCAGGGACTTCTATCATTTTGGTTGAACAAACTCTTCATTTCAATCCGTATTTCTGTACCCTGGGAACCATGTACCACTGTGACAATAAAACATATTTCACAGATTTCTTCTTGGGGTTCCTCCCCTCTTCGATACTGAGCTATATCCCAGCCCTTTTTATTTTTTATTTTTAAGCAGGGTCTTGCTGAATTGCTCAGTGTCTCATTGAGTTGTTGAGGCTGACCTCAAACCTGTGATCCTCCTGTTTCAGCCTCCCAATTACTGTAATTACAGATGTGCAACATCACACCCAGCTCTCACAGATTTCTAAATGTGAAAAAAAAAAGAATTGCTGCTTTCCACTGAACTCCTAGAGTGTCCTTTACCGTCTGGTAGCTATGGCCCAAGACCAATATGGATGCAAGAAAGTCCCTCTATGGTTTTTCTTAGTGATTTTCAAGCAGGATAAAATACTACAGATTTGGGTTTGAAAGATTGCGAATTCTCATACACAGAACAGCAGAATTATGGTGACTTTTCCCCCCATTGTCAGAAAAATAATACCACCTACACTGATGATGAAACAAATATTTGAGATAAAAATTTAAAGGCAATTCATGGATTTTATATGTGTGTAGTATTGTTAAATGTATATATTTGTCCCTGTTTCCTGGCATATAACTCCTGAAATTTCTGGACTCTTCAAGAAATTAAATGTCTTTTTGTATGCTAATGATTAACTGATGTCTGGCAGCCCCTAGGTAAGCTTCAGGCTGGGGACTGGTCACTGGAAAGATGTGGACAGGACTAGAGAGGGTAGAGACTTTCAGCCCCACCCTCCAAACAGGGGGAGGGGAGAGGAGCTGAAAATTGAGTTTAGTGGCAATGGCCAGTGATTTAACCAATAATGCCTATGTAATGGACCAAATAAGGTCCATTACAAATAAGACCAAAAAAGGTTAGGATTCTAAGTGGTGATACTCTTAGGGCACAGTCGCTCCATGCCCCTTCCTGTACCTTACCTTATCCATCTCTTTATTAGTGTCTTTTGTAATATCCTTTATAATAAAATGGAAAGAGCAGGGCTTGGTGGTGCACACCTATAATCCCAGTACTTGTGAAGCTGAAACAGGAGAATTGCAGTTTCCAGGACAGCCTCAGAAGTAGTGAGACTCTCATGAACCTAGCAAGACCCAGTTTCAAAATAAAATTAAAAAATAGGCCTGGGAGTATAGCTCAGAGGTAGAATACGAATACCTCTGGATTCAATCCCCAGTACCAAAAGTAAATAAATAAACTAGTATGCATAACTATTTCCCTGAGTTCTGGGAACTTGCTCTATGAAATTAATTGAACCTAAGGAGAGGATTGTAGAAACCTCATTATAGACGGTCAGAAAAACAACCGGGGACTTGCTACTAGTATTTGGGGTGGGTAGGATGGGGAGCAGAGTTTGCAGTCTTGGCCACTGAGCCCTCCTGTGGGATTTTATGCTATCTCCAGATAGTGTCCGGGTTAAATTAAAATAACCTCTCTATACCTCGGCTACTGTGTTGCTTACTAGATGGGTGGGGGGAAAATCTCCGCACATCTGGTGTCAGAAGTGTGTTGTGAGAGTATAGGAGAAACTGAGTTTGAATTTGTTTTTTCTACACAGTGTCAAATGTAAAAGGTAAAAGGTAGTTGATTCCAGATGGCACTTTCTGATAGTTTAAAAAAAAAAAAAAAAGATAAACACAGAAGAGCAGAGAACCATATTACCTTCATTACCTTTGTCAGGTGGCTTGGGACAGAGGGATATGGAAAGCCCCCAGGAAAACCTAAGTTAACTATGATACTTAGATTTTGAACTTAGTTTCATTTTATCTATACTCTTTTTGCTTAGTTCCTTACTTAGAAATATTAACATCTTAGCATATTACAAGTGAAACAAAACAATCCCAGGCCATTCTGTTTCCTTCAAACTATAAGTCATGCAGGTATTTAAAACTCTAATTATGTAAATCTGGCCATGCCTTTGCTAACTGAATCTTGGTTTCTATGGACCTCAGTTTTCTCTTCAAAAAAAAAAAAAAAGTATACTTATTTTAGGTTCTAAGTCATTTCACGAAAAGCCAATTCATTTAAAAAGTAAGTTTACCAAGAGTATATCTACTAAGTATATTCAAGATGAATATTCCCTAAATCAAGTATTTGGTAAATATAGCAAACTAATTATTTGGTAAATTAGTTTTTAGCAAATTGGACTGCTTTCTATCCTTATTAGGGATACCATAAGGATTAAATGAAGTAGTACCCCCCCCCCAAAAAATGGCTTATCAAATTTTTCAGTAAACCTTAACTATAATCCTTCCAACATTCACATTTCAAGTCTTGCCCATTCTCTCTAAAATATTCTCCATTCCTGTCCACATAATCATTGTCCTTTCATAGACCTTCACTACCTTTTAGATGT
This sequence comes from Graphiurus murinus, assembly GCA_004027655.1. NCBI lineage: Eukaryota > Metazoa > Chordata > Mammalia > Rodentia > Gliridae > Graphiurus > Graphiurus murinus. Next base: position 3,638 of record PVLC010032120.1, on the reverse strand, counting down.
ACTATTTCAGTAGCCACATGATTGGTCTTCTGGCTTATTCTCTTCTAATCATATTTTTAACAATACTGCAAGGATGATCTGTCTACCACTTATCTACAGTAGAAAAAAAATAGTGTGTGGTATATGAATCTTATTATTTGGCTCAGGTATTCAGCATCATCCCTTTCCCCCTTCTTTTCCACTTCTAGCACCACTAGAGTACTTAGAATTGCTTAAGCATACCATTCTTTTTGAAAAAGAATCAAATCTGTATTTGCCTTTCTAAATGGAATATTTCTTCCCTTCTTTTTCTCCTGGCAAAATATTAGTTCACCTTTGAAGTTTTAGTTAAAAGGTCATTTCCTGCTGGGCATGGTGGTGCATACTTGTAATCCCAGTATTTGAGAGTGAGACAGGAGGATCACAGCGTCAGCAACTTAGCAAGACCCTCAGTAACTTAGAGAAACCCTGTTTCAAAATAAAAAATAAGAGGGACTAGGGGTGTAGTCCTTCTTAGGAGATAGAATGTCCCTGAGTTCAATCCCCAGTACCCAAAAAAAGTCACTTCCTTGTAAATATTTTCTTGATTTCCCCAAGTAAATTTAAGTATTATTTTGAGGCTTCCACTGCTCTTTTTGTATATGCTCTCTAGTCTGATGCTTATTGTCGTTGTTTGTTAATTTGTCTATAATTCTAATGGACTGTTATCCTTTTGAAGGAGGAGACTGTGCCTAAAATATAAGACCTGACATTTGTTGAATTAAAAAAATTTTTAATCTATTTACAACCCTCTCTATTGCCTTCCCACCACATCTCCATTTTATATATATTAGTAAACTGATGCCCAAAATATGAGTAAAATCCATGCTTCCTAACTCCAGATCCTATAATCTAGATCCTATAACTTTAATCCTATATTCTTAGGGAATCTTCTGAGTAACCGCCACACACTCATCATTTCTGTTGTGGGAAACTGCTTGTCAGAGTTTTTCCATTCATCTCTAATCCAGGGAACAGATAGAAAGACACAGTGCTCTGACAAGTTTTGTATTTTCTTCCTTATTCGGTTAGTGGCTTTTGTTTACTTTCTAGTAAATTCATTAAAATTCAATATAAATTGTTTTCTTAACTACTACTGTAGGATCAATGTCTGATGCATTCAGTCAAGTCATCCTCAACCAGGAGTAATTTTGCCCCCTCAGTAGACATTTGTCAAAATGTCTGGAGACATTTTTGATTATCACATTTGAGGATGTTACTGGCATCTAGTGGGTAAGAGGTCAGGGATGTGACTAAATATTAAAATGCCTACAACACAAAGAATTACCTGTTCCGAAGTGTCAATCATGCAGAACTTGATCTCATCTAAAAGAGATTTTTAAATTTTTACTCAGTCCTTTATCTAATCTTTTGCCTTTATAAAATTATGATGAAAAAGAACTCTTTTCCAGAGGGTTTTTGTTTTGTTTTGTTTGTTTTTTAATACTGGGGATTGAACAATTGGGTGGTCAACCTCCAAGGTACAACCGCAGCCCTATTTTTTTTAATTTATTTTGAAACAAGGTCTCACTAAGTCTCTGAGGCTAGCCTCGAACCTGCAATTCTTCTGTCTTATCCTCCCAAATACTGGATTACAGGCATGCGCCACCACTCCAGACTCCAGAGGATTTTGAAGCCTTAAGTGTAGCAAATCTTGGAGGTAATCGCTATCAACTTGACCTAGTCCCAAGAGGCTTTGTGCAGGTTTCTTCAATTTATCCACAGCACTTGCTCAGGTACATGTTAGGCACATAAAAATTTATTGCCTAATTAATAAAATATTTGTTTCAAAGAATAGGGCTTTATATCTCTCCTTTTAAACCAAAAGGAAGTCAAATTAATTGTATAGTGAGATAAATTTCCTAAACAAAGATCTCTCTGTTAGCTTTTCAACAAATTAATCTACTCAGTTACTAGGAGAAGCAAAATTTTCTAAAACTCTTCCACTTATATAAATTAGCAGTAATAGTCTTAAAGGAAGGACATTGAGCCTATAAAAGGTGATGTTTGAGGAACAAAAAATAAAAGAAGCTTTCAGAACAGAGTAGTATCAGAACTGATGCCTGAGCTCTCTAGGATCCTTATTTAAATTACATATTCAGAATTGATACTGATGCATTTCCAGTATGTTACAGATAGAAAAAAACCAAACACACAGAAAGTATGAATAAAGTAAGTTCCCATTTTAAAAATTAAATACACAATTTCCAAGACAAAATATCTACTTGAAGCTGCATATCTCAAGGTAGTTTCCCTTGGCCTCAAAGTCCCCACTGCACTTTTTCTTGGAATTTACAAATTAAATTCCAGGAAAAATTACACTAATAACCTTTATTATTGATGCTGATCTCTCCTGGATTTTGATCCTTATGCTATATCCTCATTCCAGAAACCAGGAAACACTATTCTCAGATGCATGCATATAGATCTTCCCTTATATTTCTTTTTTTCTCAACAAACTATATATTTCCAACTTCAAAGTTTTAACTGCATAGCACATAAGAATGGAAAATCATATTCAATCCCACCCAGAGGCATTCTGATTAACATTTTGGTCCATTTTTTCCTAGAAAGTTTTTCTATAAATAAATTACATAGCAGAAATAATGTCCCAGTTTTTTCATGTTGCATTATAACAGGAACTTCCCATGCAAATTAAAAGTTTTCATATACATTGTTGTAATAACTGTAGGATATACTAAGCTGTAGACAAAACCTAACCATATTCGTGCTGTTGGACAACAACAGAATGATTCAAATTTTATAAATATCTCAGAATTTTTTAGTTGAAAACATTGCTCCCTTTAAGATGCTGTCCTCCACATCTCAAGGAACTTACATTATAGTTCATTATTTGACAAGAATACCAACTACTGGTACATACCATGTTCCTTCTCCACAGAAGATTTTGTGTGATATTCCTTCGGCCTGCTTTGCACTTGCTTTGCTCTTTTTTGTTCAATTAACTTACTCCTAAGATTTCAGCTCAAAGATCACTTCCTCAGGAAGACCTTCTCAAACTCTATATTTGATTATAATTCTATGTTATATCTCTAATTTTACTGTTTTCTTTTTCCATAGCACATGCCTCTGATTGTTATAGTCTGTTTATTTCTATACTATTTGATTAATTTCTGCTTCCTTTGGACTACAATCATTACATGGATAAGAAGTGATTCTAATTCTATGTTATAAACACAGGCAATTCATGTGATCCCATATGTATTACCATGAGAAGATGGGTTAAAGCTTAAGATTGAAACACAATCAAAAGATATTTATGCACCAGGCATTATACTAAATGCTGGGAATATACAAATGAAAATCAATGATTTCAGCCTTCATGGGGCTTATAGTCTAGTTCAGAGGTCAAGAAACTTCCTGTTTAGGGACAGATAATGAGTATTTTAGGCTTCCCAGACCATACATACAGTATTTTTACAACTACTTAACTTTGCTGTTGTAATGTTGTTAAGGTATTTATAGTTAACGTATAAATAAGTGTGTAATTGGATTTCAATAAAACTTTATTGAAATGTGGGCTGGATTTGACCCACAGGTTATCATGTACTGACCCCTGTTTTTTTTTTTTTTTTTTTTTTTTTTTTTTTTTTTTTTTT
>PVLC010032119.1:0-18371 GCA_004027655.1 Graphiurus murinus | reverse complement strand
CAAAAAAAAAAAAAAAAAAAAAAAAAGAGAGAGAGAGAGAGATTAAATATTTCCAAAGCCAGGTTTGGTGGCTCACTCTTGTAATCCCAGCATTTGGGAGGCTGAGATCGAAGGATCCGGGTTCGCGGCCAGCCTCAGCTACCTAGTGAGGCACTCCACAACTTAGTGAGACTCGGTTTCAAAATAAAGAATAAAAAATAGGGCTGGGGGAATAGCTCAGAAGCAGAATTCCCCTGAGTTTAATCCCCAGTACTGCAAAAATAGATAGATAGATAAATAAATTTCCATACCTGCAGTGTGCACTAGGAACATTTAAAGAGAAGAAACTCTCTTCCCCCTGAACCTGGGGATTTCTGTCTGCATAAGACACCCCTAAGTCGAGGCTGCCTGAGATCAGCCCCAGTTCTGTTTTGTTTTGAATCTTGAAACCAGGTCTCACTAGGTTGCTGAGGGTCTCACACACACCCACCGGGGAGAATTCCCGGCGGAGTGGAGAGACGCAGAGGAACTTGTGGCCGAGGGTCCCCAGGGAGGGTGGACGCCGGGGGCCAGGTGTAGCGCCAGCGACCCCAGCCAACCCTGCTTTCTACTTCCATAGCGGCGCTTGCATTATTTATGGCGACTGACTCAAAATAAATAAATAAATAAATAAATAAATAAATAAATAAATAAAAATACAGAGATGGCCCCAGCTGTTCAGACACGGCGCGAGAGTTTCCAGCCGTGGCACCCGTTTCCCATCAGCGTGTTGGACGTGGTCCTGGTCGGTGCAGAGAGAGACAGAGAGAGAAAAGAAAACACGTCCCATGGCTGACAGGAAATACTGCGGCCAGCAAGGCGGAGGGAGAGAGAGAGGAAGAGGAGAAAGAGGGCACAGCGCGGGGAACCCTAGGACCCGGGAACCCCAAAAGGGAAAAGGGAAAAGCCTCTCATCCACGCGAGTGCCGGCTTCCCCGGTGATCGCTGCTGGCCCAGAAGCCTGGTGCAATGAGCGCTTATAAAACCTCTTTTTAGGGCTTTTTTTTTTTTTAATCCTGAGAAAATAGTGACGTGGGCTGGGATTTGAGCTGTAGGTGGAATCTCGGTTACAGATCAAAGACGGTGCAAAGAATTCCCCCGCGGTGGAGAAGGCACATCGATTAGGCACCAGGAATGTTAAGAAGCCGCCGCTTTTAACCCGTGGTGGTCGTTGCTCCTTTCAGCAGAGGACTCATAGTTTTAGATTGCTCATTACCTGCTTATAGTTTTGTTTTGTTTCTGTTTTTTTCTCCCAGTTGTCATACCCTTTTGGAAGTTAAATGCAAAAGGTTTTGTGAGGAATTCGGCGCTGAGAGATGCAGGATAAAAGAGTTCCCAACGTGTCCGGCAAAGCACCTGTATAAACAGTAACTTCAAATTCCGGCGGAGTGGCGCACGCCCGTAAACCCAGGACTCAGGAGGCTGAGACAGGAGGATCAGAGGCTCGAGGCCAGCCTCAGCTGTGCGGTGAGATCCTCAGCAACCTAGCAAGACCCTGTTCCAAAAGGCGAAATAATAAAAAGGCTGGGAGGGGTGTAGCTCAGAGGTTTGGAGTCCCCTGGATTCAATCTCTGCTACAAAAACATCAACAATAACAAAAAAGAGAATCTTCAAAATGAAAAGCACACAATTCTAAAATGCAGAATTATAGCTGGGCGTGGTGGCGCAGGCTGAGACAGGAGGATCGCAGGTTCGAGGCCAGCCTCCGCTACTTAGTGAGGCCTTTTGCAACTTAGTGAGACCCTGTTTCAAAATAAAGAATCAAAAATAGGGCTGGGGGTGTGGCTTGGAGGTCGAATGTCTCTGGGTTCAATCCTCAGTACTGCAAAATAATAATAATAATAATAATAATAATAATAATAATAATAAGCAGAAATATGCTAATACTCTCTTCAGCTGAGATCTCTCAAACCTGGAAAGGCATTTGAGAAGTTAATCCACAAGAACAGATCTCACTAGGTTGCTGAGGGCCTCACTAAGTAGCGGAGGCTGGCCTCGAACCTGCGATCCTCCTGCCTCAGCCTCCCAAGTATTGGGATGACCAGCCTGCGCCACCACACCCAGCTAGTTTCTGTTTTGTACAGGATAACAAAAGGTGGTGCTACGCGAGGACCCACATGATTTACAGTATTCAATCACGGCGCACCAGATATGGGGGAAATAAAGCTACCAGGGGGGTCGGAGTTGTACAGCAGGTGCAAATTTTTCATCAGTAAAGTTACATGGAGTACGCACCCCGGTTCTTTTTTTTTTAAGCTTAGAGCAAAAGCAATGTGTAGGAGTTCGTCTGTAAATTATGGGTTTCAGGGAAGTTTCACCGTGAAGGAAGATTATAAGCTACACTAACACCGTGCTGGCTGATTTCCCTAACGAGCCGGAGCAAGGAGTAGCAGCTGCCTGTCTTGTAGCTGGTTATTCCCCTGGAAGCCCTCACTGGAGACATTTTCTGGTATCATTTTTCCTAAGAATCCACCATGGACAGCGGCCGCCCCCGGCCTTTGGTCTTACAGGAAAGCGACGGGGTTTTGTCTCCAGTCCCAGTCAGGTCTGACCTAAAGCTCCGTGCTGCTTAACTCCAAGACATTTTACCAGGAGTTCAATTCTCTGAGACCCGGTTCCCCGACACAGTCAAAAGAGGATTGGAATGGTCTTTGAGAACACTCACAAGGTTTTAGTAAGGAGAATTAACCTTTATTTTGCGGCACTGGGGATTGAACTCAGGGACATTCTACCTCCCAGCTATACCCCCAGCCCTATTTTTTATTCTTTATTTTGAAACACAGTCTCCCTAAGTTGTGGAGTGCCTCACTAGGTAGCTGAGGCTGGCCTCGAACCCAAATCCTCCGGTCTCAGCCTCCCAAATGCTGGGATGACAAGCATACATCACCATGCCCAGCTGAGAATTAACCTTTATTCTTTATGAAATCAGATTGACTCGTGTGTGTGTGTGTGTGTGTGTGTGTGTGTGTGTGTGTGGTGCTGGGGATCAAACCCAGGGGCATTTTACCTCTGAGCTACACCCCCAGCCCCATTTTATTTCTTGTTTTGAAGCAAGGTCTCTCTAGGTTGATGAGAGTCTCATTATTTTCTGAGGCTGGCCTCAAACCAGTGATCTTCCTGCCTCAGCCTCCCAAGTACTGGGATACCAGGTGTGTACCTCTATGCCTGGCTCAGGAGATTAATTCTAAGAAATCCCCTTCAATCCCTGCCATCAACTAGGTTTAAATCAAAGGCAGCATACTATCTGTTTTATGTCTCCTAATAATTTGCACTGTGGGTTTAACAAAGACCAAGAAGAAAATTTACAAATATGAGAGGGAGCCAGGCGTGGTGGCGCACGCTTGTAATCCTAGTACTTGGGAGGCTGAGACTGGAGGATCCGGGTTCGCGGCCAGCCTCAGCTACCTAGTGAGGCACTCCGCAACTTAGTGAGACCCTGTTTCAAAATAAAGAATAAAAAATAGGACTAGGGGTATAGCTGGGAGGTATAATGTCCCTGGGTTCAATCCCCAGTAACACAAAAGAAAGAGAGAGAGAGAGAGAGAGAGAGAGAGAGAGAGAGAGAGAGAGAGAGAGAGAGAGAGAAGCCAGGTACAGTCGGTAGTATATACTTGTCACCCCAAGACATGGGAGGCTGAGACAGGAGGATCGCAGGTTTGAAGATAACCTCAGCAATGTAGTGAGACTCTCAGCAACTTAGTGAGACCCTGTTTCAAAATAAAGAATAAAAAATAGGGTTGGGGGTGTAGCTTGGAGGTAGAATGCCCCTGAGTTCAATCTCCAGTACCGAAAAAAAAAAAAAATTCGAGAAAGAAGAAACGTCACGTGCCTGCGTGGAAGATGCCCAAACTTTGAAAGATACTATGAATGATCCGAAGAACAAACAGGGCGTGGGACCAGCCTCCGGCACACACAGGCACCAGGAGAGACGCCGGAACTCAGGAATGAGGACGGAAGTCGACCAAGGGGACGCGTTACGTTGAGAAGTTTCTGGGCAGCAAAGGAAACCGTCAAAGAGTCTGAAGAGGGAGCCTGTGGCATGGAAGAGATCTTTGCCAGCTACTCCTCCTCCGACAGAAGACTGAGACACAAAAAACTTAACACTAAAAGAGCAAACAAGTAACCCAACCAAAAAATAGAGAATGGAACTGAACAGACACCCTTCCTTCCTTCCTTCCGTCCTTCCTTCCTTTTTTCCTTTCTCTTCTTTCTTTCCTTCCTTCCTTCCCTTTCCTTTTCCTTCCTTCCTTTCTTTCTTTCCTTTCTTGTTCTTTCTTTCCTTTCTTGTTCTTTCTTTCCTTCCTTCCTTTTCTTTTCTTTACCTTTCTTTCCTTCCTTCCTTCCTTTCTCTCTGTTACTGGGGACTGAATCCAGAGGCATTCTACCTCCAAGCCAGACCTCCAGCCTGATTTTATTTCTTTATTTGGAAACAGGGTCTCACTAGGTTGCTGAGGGTCTCGCTGTGTTGCTGAGGCCAGCCCCGAACCTTCGATCCTCCTGCCTCAGCCTCCCAAGTCCTGGGGTGACAAGCGTGCGCCACCGTGCCCACTTCTCAAAAGACAGGAATGCCAATGGACGATAAGTACACGGAGAACTGCCCCCACATCCTCAGCCATCAGAGAAACACAAATCGAAACTGTGCTGACAGCCGGGCGTGGTGGCGCACGCTTGTAATCCCAGCATTCGGGAGGCTGAGACCGGAGGATCGGGGTTCACGGCCAGCCTCAGCTATCTAGTGAGGCTCTTTGCAACTTAGTGAGACCCGGTTTCAAAATAAAGAATAAAAAATAGGGCTGGGGGTATAGCTTGGAGGCAGAATGCCCCTGGGTTCAATCCCCAGTACTGAAAAAAACAAAACAAAACAAAACTGCACTGACTCCAGTTAGGATGAAGTCAAATAATCATAAAAGCTAGCGAGGAGGTAGAGAAATAGGAAGTCTTCCACACTGTTGGTGGAACTGCAAATTAGAACAACTAGAACTGCAAATTAGATCAGTATAAAGATTCCTCAAAAAAGACCAGGAACGGAGCGGCCAGAGGACCCAGCCGGACCGCCCCTCAGTGCCTTCCCGAAAGAATTAGCGTCAGAATTCCACAGCGATCCAGACGCAGGGATCCATCTTCCTGGCAGCACAACTCACAAGAGCCAAACTCTGCGTCCAACGGGCGGATGGATCCTAAGAACCGTGGTCTGGACACATACGGGGATTTTACTCAGCCGTAAAGAACAAAAAACTACGTCATTTGCAGGAGGCAGAGAAGACGGAGGATCGCGGGTGGGCAGCCCGCCCCATCAACGTAGCGAGACCCTCAGCAACCTACTGAGACCGGCTTCCAAATTTAAACAGTTAATAATGGCCCAGCTATAGGCTTCCTGTCGGAGTCCCTCAGGAACACACACCTGCCGAGGAGATGGAAACCAAGATAGGGAGGCCGACTCGGAGACAGAGCCTCCACTCCCAGCCTCCACCACCCGAGTCTTTCTTCTGCGTTCCTTCAAAATCAACCGTGTTCCTGATTTTATTTTATTCATTATTATTAATGTTTTCATTGGTACTAGGGATTGAACCCAAAGTCACGCTACCTCTGAGCTACACTCCGGCCTTTTTTATTTATTTTATTTTATTGTATTGTATTGTATTTTTTGGTACTGGGGATTGAACTCAGGGGCATTCTACGTCCAAGCCACACCCCCAGCCCTATTTTATTTTATTTTTTATATTTATTTATATTTGAGGTACTTGGAATTGAACCCAGAGGTGTTCTACCTCCGAGCTATACCCCCAGCCCTATTTTTTATTCTTTATTTTGAAACAGGGTCTCTCTAAGTTGCGGAGTGCCTCACTAGGTAGCTGAGGCTGACTGAGAACCCGGATCCTCCGGTCTCAGCCTCCCGAATGCTGGGATTACAAGCGTGCGCCACCACACCTGGCTATTCCAGCCATTTTTAATTTTTTTTTTTTTTAATTTGGAAACAGCTAAGTGGCTGAGGGTCCTCGCCAAGTCACGGAGGCCAGCCTCCAACCCGTGATCCTCCTGTCTCGGCCTCCCCGGTGCCGGGATGCCGTCCTGTTTTTCTTTTTCTTTTTTTTTGCAGTACTGGGGATTGAACTCAGAGGCGTTCTACCTCCGAGCTACACTCTCAGCCCTATTTTTTATTCTTTATTTTGAAACCGGGTCTCACTAAGTTGCGGAGTGCCTCACTAAGTAGCTGAGGCTGGCCTCGAACCCGGATCCTCCGGTCTCAGCCTCCCGAATGCTGGGATGACAAGCGTGCGCCACCACGCCCGGCTCTGTCTTGTTTTTCTACAGCGATGCCCGGCTCAAGGCAGGTGACCCCAAATATTGGCCGAGTGAGTGATGGGACGGCAGGCGGAGTTGGGGGAACCGGGGGCTTTTCTTTTCTTTGGAGTGTCTCACTGTGTCCCACTCAGTCTTAGGCGGGGTGACAGTTCCCGCGGGCCCCCGCCGCGCGCTCCGCCTCCTCCCCGGGCGCTGCCAGATGAAAGTCTTGGGGCCTTTGATCACCCGCGCCCACGGCCATGCATTTTTAATGCAGTTTCTTCCACCCATGAATTCTGACATCAGTGGCACGGATCCCGTGCACGAGGTCTCCCTTCAAACGCCCCAGGCCCGCTTGGGGGGCTTTATTTATTATTATTATTATTATTATTATTATTTATTTTTATAATGACACGCGGTGTGATTCTCGCCCAAGGGATCTTGTGTAACCACCCTTCACAGTTAACCCCCTTCGAACCGTCCGAACAAACCAGCAACTCCTCCCCGGCCACTTTGAGGGACCCGGGATTCAAACACACATCGCCGTGGTGGCGGCGCACACCCACTGCCCGGATGGGTAGACAGGAGGAGCCCGGGCGCGAGCCAGGCCAGCCTCGGCATCTTAACGAGACCCTCAGCAGCACAGCGAGACCCTAACTTTCAAAACAGAAATAAAATAGGGCCAGAGGAGCGTCGGGCAGAAGTAACCTCTCCCCTGATGCCCCCAGAGTTACTAGTTTTCTTTTTTTTATTCTTTATTTTGAAACAAAGTTTCACTACATTGTGGAGTGCCTCACTAACTAGCCCCAGGCTGGCCACGAACCTGTTTTTTTTTTTTTTTATTCTTTATTTTGAAACAAAGTTTCACTAACTTGCGGAGGGCCTCACTAAGTAGCTGAGGCTGGCCTCGAACCTGGATCTTTCCCTTCGGTCTCAGCCTCCCAAGTACTGGGATGCCAAGCGTGTGCCACCACGCCCGGCTTTCAGTGGGTTTTCTTATTGAAGGCTGTCATCATCCTCCTTGCATATATGAGGACGAGGATGATCAGAGAGGTCAGTGAGCAGCCCAGGGTCACACAGCTTGTGAGCGGCAGAAACCAGACCCACCCGCAGGTCTCTGAGGCCTAGACCTGGACTCTGTGCCCCCGGTGTTACCTTTCACAGTCCAATAAACCATGGCCAAAAAGAAAAGAGAAAAAAAGAAAAGGCCGCCCTATGTCTTAGAACTAAAAAACAGCAGTGTGGGAGTTAAATGTGGTACTGGTGGACTCTCGGCCCAGTGCTCCTTCTGCTCCACCACGCACCTCGGAGGGCCGGCCAACCAGGAATTTTAAAACTTGGGTTCAAGCCGGGCGTGGTGGCGCACGCTTGTCATCCCAGCATTCGGGAGGCTGAGACCGGAGGATCCAGGTTCGAGGCCAGCCTCGGCTACCTAGTGAGGCACTCCGCAACTTAGTGAGACCCTGTTTCTAAATAAAGAATAAAAAATAGGGCTGGGGGTGTAGTTTGGAGGTAGAATGCCCCTGAGTTCAATCCCCAGTACCGCAAAAAAAAAAAAAAAAAAAAAACAACAACAAAAAAAAAACTTGGGTTCATCTCAGCAAAAAAATAAAATAAAATAAGCACTCTCTCATCTATATTCTCTAACCCAAGGGAGAAATCCCGTTGGTTCCTTTAAAGAAGTCAGTTTTGTTTTTGTTTTTTCTTTAAGAAAGAATTCTTTCAGGAAATGGCCTGTGCTTGATCACCCCAAAGAACAAAAGGGCCTTCTATTCCCATAAAAAGCATAAAATAAAATAAAATAAAATAAAAGCCAGAGCTCACTTAAAATATTCATCTCGTGTTTAGCTGCCGCGTTTCTTCCAGGAACCGAAGGAGTTTCACAGAGCTCGTTAATTCGGAGACTATTTCTGCGGCGGGGCAAGGCATCCTTATCTATATTTTAATACTCGGAAGCTGGAACACAGGCCCAACCCGGGCGGCGGCGGGAAATCGGGCAAACTCAGACTCTGAGCCAAAAGCAGAAAGATGACCATTCCGCAGAGCCGCAGCTGGGCCAGGGGCGGACACAGGTTGCTCCCGCTGGTCTTTGTCTTGTAAACACACCAGAAAAAGCCAGATGTGGGGGTGGCGCACACCTGTGTCCCAGGAGTTGGGAGGCTGAGGCAGGAGGATCGCAGGTTGGAGGCCAGCCTCGGCAGCTTAGCGAGACCCTCAGCAACCATGAGATCCTGTTTCAAAATAAAGCATGTAGCTTGTCATCCCAGCACTTGGGAGGCTGAGACCAGAGGATCTGGGATCGAGGCCAGCCTCAGCTACCTAGTGAGGCACTCTGCAACTTAGTGAGACCGTTTCAAAAATAAAGAATTAAAAAATAGGGCTGGGGGTATAGCTCGGAGGTAGAATGTCCCTGAGTTCAATCCCCAGTACCGCAAAAAAGAAAGAAGAAAGAAAGAAAATACAAAATAGGGCTGGGGTGGTATAACTCAGAGGTAGAATGCCCCTGTCTTCAATCCCAAGCACCAAAAAATAAATAAAAATAGAAGAGAGATGAAGCAGCCCATCCTGGGATGGCTTCAGTCAGACAGCAGACTTCCCTGACACCACAGCAACCCTCGTAGTGAGGTGACTTCAACTAGCAAATATTGAAAGTAACATCAGGTAGAAATCCCTTTTTTTGTTTATTTTTTTTTTCTTCTTGAACCCAGGGGCATTCTACCTCTGAGCTACACCCCCAGCCCTTCTTATTTTTTAATTTACTTTTTGTTTTTGTTTGGAAACAGGGTCTCACTAGGTCGCTGAGAGTCTTGCTAAGTTGCCAAGGCCAGCCTCCAACCTGTGATCCTCCTGCCTCAGCCTCCCGAGGACTGGGCTTAGAAATCTTTCCTAAGGAGCCAGAAAGGCGCTCGGCCTGCGACTTCGGCCAACCAGGAGAACGCCTTAAAGACGGGAACGGCCAGGTGCGTCCTAAGAAGCCTGTTAGCGGGGAGGAAGAGGAGGAGGAGGAGGAGGAGGAGGAGGAGGCGGCGGCGGCGGCGGCAGGACTCCAGCTCGGAAGCGTTTCCTTCCAGGGGTTAAGTAACCAATTATCAAATTTTAATGGTGCTGGCAAGGGTGGGCGCGCTTGGTGGGGAGCTCAGGAAGCCGCCGTCTGGCTTTGAACGGCCCAGACGCTTCTCGCTCCCTGGGTCGGCCCCAGGAGGGGAGACAGGATGCCACTGTGTTCTGAGCAGCAAAAGGCACCTGGGAGTCTAATCCAGGTCTGCACGGCATCGACAGAGACAGACAGAGACAGAGAGAGACAAAGAGACAGAGACAAAGAGAGAGACAGACACAGAGAAACAGAGACAGAGAGAGACAGATAGAGACAGAGGGAAAGAGACAGAAAGACAGAGACAGAGAGAAAGAGAAAGAGATAGAGATAGAGAGAGACAGAGAAAGACAGAGACAGAAAGAGATTAAGACAGAGACAGAGAAAGAGAATGAGAGAGACAGAGATAGAGATAGACAGAGAGAGAGAGAGAGAGAGATTAAATCAGAGACAGAGAGAGAGACAGGCAGAGACAGAGAGATGGAGAGAGAGATTGTGTGTGCTGGGGATTGAACTAGGGGCATTCAACCTCTGAGCTCCAGCCCTGTTTTCTTTTCCTTTTTGAAAGAGGGTCTCACTAGGTTGCTGAGGGTCTCAGTAAGCTGCTGAGGCTGGCCTCGAATCTGCAATCCTTCTGTCTCAGCCTCCCCAAGTCCTTGGATGACAGGCGTGTGCCCACCACGCCTGGCTCTATGTTTATAAATCAGAAGAGCTAATATTGTTCAAATGTCCCTACTACCCCAAAATGATACAAAGATTCATGCAATCTCTATTTAAAAAAAAAAAATTGGGGGCATGGTGGCACTCGCTTGTAATCCCAGCATTCGGGAGGCTGAGACCGGAGAATCCGGGTTCGCGGCCAGTCTCAGCTACCTAGTGAGGCACTCCGCAACTTAGTGAGACCCTGTTTCAAAATAAAGAATAAAAAATAGGGCTGGGGGTGTAGCTCGGAGGTAGAATGCCCCTGAGTTCAATCCCCAGTCCCGAAAAAAAAGAAAAAGAAGAAGAAAAAAAAATTCCAGTGGCATTCCTCACAAAAATACGGGGGAAAACATCCCAAAATTGACATATGACCCCCGGGGACCCCAAGTGGCTAAGGCAATCCTGAGGATGAATAACAGAGTTATAGAGTTATTCCTCGCACAACCCGATTTCAGCCTGCACGGAAAAGCTCTACTGAGCTGCACGCCTGTCATCCCAGGTACTTGGGAGGCTGAGGCCGGAGGATGCCAGGTTTTCCAGAGGCCAGCCTCGGCAATTTAGAGAGACCCTCAGCAACTTAGTGAGACTCTTTTTTTGAAAACACGAGTAAAATTAAAATAAAAAAAAACAGGGCTGGGGGTGTAGCTCGGAGGTAAAATGCCTCTGAATTCAATGCCTAGCACGCGCGCGCACACACACACACACACACACACACACACACACAAGACAGAGTCGTCAAAACAGTAGGTTTTTGCCATCAAAAAGACAAAGATGGATAGAACGGGAAGGGCAGCTCGGAGGTGAACGCTAACATGGAGGTCGGCTAATCACCCAGACGGGGACCAGGAGGACATACTGGGGAGGGGCCGTCCCTACAATCCCCGGTGCCGGCGAAACCGGACTCCACGCCCCAAAGACCAAAACTGGAGCCATGGGAACCCACAAACAATCCAAACTCGAGACCTGAAGCCCAAGGACCCCGGCAGGGAGCTGGGGGGAAAGCCCGTCGACATCGGTCTTGGAAATGATTCTGGTTTTTGTTTTTTAATTTCTTTTATAGAGAAAACCAAGAGCCCAGACAGGAAAAGCAGAAATAAACAGAACTGCATCGAACTTAAAAGCTTCTGCGAAGGAAACAATCAATAAAACGACCAACGCAGAAAGCCTGCAGAGGAGAAGAAAATATTTGCAAACCGTAGACCAGCTAAGAGGTTAACGTCTGAATTATGTAAGGAACCCATGTGACTCGATAGCAAAAAAGAAAAAAAAGAAAGAAATCAATAAGAAAGGGGCAAAGCGGGCGTGGTGGAGCACACTTGTAATCCCAGGACTTGGGAGGCTGAGGCAGGAGGATCACAGGTTCGCGGCCAGCCTCAGCTACTTAGTGAGACCCTGTTTCAAAATAAAGAATAAAAATAGGACTGAGGGTGTAGCTTGGAGGTAGAATGCCACAGGGTTCAAAAAGAAAGAAAGAAAGAAAGAGAGAGAGAGAGAGAGAGAAAGAGAAAGAAAGAAAGAAAGATGGATGGATGGATGGATGGATGGATGGAAGGAAGGAAGGAAGGAAGAAAAGGAAGGAGTTAGAAATGGTTAACGGGCTGGTAGACTTTTCTGTAAAGAAAACCTACAAATAGCCAACAGGTACATAAAAATGTTCAACATCAGCCGGGCGTGGTGGCGCACACCTGTCATCCCAGGACTTGGGGAGGCTGAGACAGGAGGATCGCAGGTTGGAGGCCAGCCTCAGCTACTTAGTGAGGTGCTCAGCAACTTAGCCAGACCCTGCTTCCAAATAAAAACTAAAAAGGGCTGGGGGTGCGACTCAGAGGCAGAACGCCCCCCGGGTGGTTCCATCCCCAGCACCAAAGAAAGAAAAACAGAGACAAGCTCTGCGTCCTCCCCAGGACCAGCAAGGACGGCTCCACAGAAGAACCTCCGGTGCAGCTGGTGTAGGGCGGGTGAGTTTAAACACCGTCCTAAATAGAAACCCTAATAAATCACCGGGTGCCTTGGACGAGAGCCGTGTCTCTGCTCTCAGTTGCGAGCGGAAGAGAAATGAGCCTGGGGAAGGGGGATCCCGGGTAGCAATGGCGCTCGCCTGGCGGGCTCGTCGGGGCCACGGGGACCTAGCGGGGTCTCAGCCAAGCGGGGAAGTGACCCGGAGCCACGGAGGTCATAAACGGAAGGCCCCGGCAGGAGAGACACCAGGAGCCACCTTCTTTCAGAAGAGGGACGCAGAAATTCATACCAGGGAAGGGGGTGCTGGCGGCCAGGGACGCAGCAGACAGACGCAGGAATAGAGAGGTGCAGACACTGCGGGCCGCCAGGGGTGGACGAGACAGGGAGAGGGAGAGACAGACAGAAATCATCGTCTCCTGCTGCAAAAATGTCCCTCTTCCCGTATTCCACGCCGGTGACGCGTCCGCTATGAAGTCAGCTGTTCGTTTGCAACCGGACCCAACAAATATTGAGCACTCTGGGCCGCATTCGAATTCCCGGTAACTAAAAATCATTTGTGTTTCTTGGTAACCAGGGAGGGCTCGTTCGGGGCGCGCGGGGCTTAAAAATAGGAGCGCCTTTATGATTTCTCCCTCGTGGTCCATTCTCCATGCTGCTGAGCGAGCTTCGGGGACCGGGGTGGTGGGACGTGCCCCGCCGGAGGTCACAGGGTCAGCGGATGGGGTCTCACCGCCTCATCTGGAGGGAGCGGCTGGGGTGGACCCCAGTACTCTCCTCCGGCTAAATCAGGGGCCAGAGCTCCAGACCAGAATCCTGAGGCTAAAATACACACTCCGACAAGTAGAAAGACGCCGGGGAACCAAGTCCCTACTCAACAGTTGAACACCCGCTCCATTTACGGAGACCCAGGGGGATCTAAAAGGAAGGACTTCATCTTGCCAGATGCTACTAACCCTCAGTACGGGAGAAGCAGGCTCCTAAAAGACATTCCTCCAGCACCATAGGTGCCAAGGCCAAAAGAAACACTGTAGCCAGAGTTTTGTAGCCATTGTGAGTTCTGAAGTGGATGTAGTAGGTCAAAGCAACATTTCTGCCCTGGGGAGAATGGCGGCGGCGTCTCAGGACTCGGGAGGCTGAGACAGGAGGACCACAGGTTGGAGGCCAGCCTCAGCAACTTAGCGAGATCCCGTTAAACAAAACAACATAAAAACGGTAACCCGACCATTTCGTTCTGAGTAGCCCACAAGATTCCATGTACGTACGCAAACTCCGTGTACACAAAATGCTTCTGGAAACGGAATGACTGTGGAACACCGGGACCTTAGGAAAGACCACCAGAGCCGGACGTGGTGGTGCACGCTTGTAATCCCAGCATTCGGGAGGCTGAGACCGGAGGATCCGGGTTCGCGGCCAGCCTCGGCTACCTAGTGAGGCACTCCACAACTTAGTGAGACTCGGTTTCAAAATAAAGAATAAAAAATAGGGCTGGGGGTGTAGCTCGGAGGTAGAATGCCCCTGAGTTCAATCCCCAGTACCGCAAAAAAAAAAAAAAAAAAGAATGACCACCAGGAAAACTTCTCTAAGTGCATGAACCTTTTTAAATTAGGCCTCAAACAATGAACATCAATTTTTCAACCTTTTAAGGATATTTCATACACCAAAAAAAAAAAAATTGCAACATATGTGACAACATCACTTTTCACTCTGGTACAAGAACAAAAAAAAATTACTCTCCGTCGAGGCTGTGACATAAAACTTGCTGTCCTTGCGGGAGGTGAGATGTCACAGACCTGTCAAGGTGGTTTAGGAGTCCTCGGCCCCGTCTCTCTGATTTTCCCAGTCGCTAATGGATTCTGTGGGTTGGACTGGCCGTCATTTAAAAGTGTCATTTTGTCTGAAATGACAGAAAAATAGGAAAAAAAAAAAAAAAGGCCCAACGTTCTCAAATGCCCACTCTTTTCTCTTCCTCCTGGCTGCGTTGCTAATGACCGAGAGTAATATCTTTTATTCATGTTTTTCCCCGAGTCCCCGAAACGGCCGTGGAGGAGACAGGAATGTCAAGTGGAGATGTTTTCATTTAACACTCCTGGGGAAAGAAAAAAAAAACAGAACCTGGTGGCCCGGCTTCTTTTTTTGTTTTTCTTTTTGAAAATAAAAGAGAGAGAGAGAGAGAGAGATTTGGGGTTGACAGGTGAATTTTTCCAATTGAATGGTCGTGAAATATCCTGTCGTAAAGCCAGGACCGGCAAGGGCCAAAGCCTGTTCTACATACACGGCCTGCCTCCCCGGCTAATTAGCGCATGGCCCAGGGATTCTGGATTTACGACCCAAGCCATCGGGGACCTTCCCATAAATAATGAATGACTAAACAAGCCGTGACTTCCCGGGCTTCGGTTTCTCTAAGCGCCTCATTAGGGATTTCGAGGCTGGTTACCATGAATTTTGAAATGTAAATACGCAGCTCTGTGCCCCCCGGGGCTGTTGGGCGCTGGGAAGTTAACTCTTACGGTGTGGAAGGGAGGTTTCGCCGAGACGTGGCTGGCGATCACCTCCGCCTACACAGACTCCATGGAGCCGGAGGGTAAAGCGGCCCTGGACCCGGGGCCCCGGCGCCTGCCCGGCCGGCATCTCTAACAGGTCGGAGCTGGAGTCTAGAAAACTGAAACTGACCGGGAAGACCACCGGCATGTGTGTGATGGCGTCGGGTTCCAAAGCCCTGAAAAAACAAATGTGCACGGAGCAAAAAATACACAAGCGTGGACAGGGTCCTGATCACGTCCATCACACCAGGGACAGGTGCGGGGAAGCCAGGAGCTGTGGTTCTATTGTTTCCTCAGAACTGAGGATGGAACCCAGTTTTACCTCCGAGCTCTGCCCTCAGCCCTAATTTTTCTTTCTTTTTTTTTTTTTTTTTTTTTTGGGGGGGGTACTGGGGATTGAACCCAGGGGCATTCTACCTCCGAGCTACACCCCCAGACCTATTTTTATTCTTCATTTTGAAACAGGGTCTCACTAAGTTGCGGAGTGCCTCACTAGGTAGCTGAGTCTGGCCGCGAACCTGGATCCTCCGGTCTTAGCCTCCCAAGTGCTGGGATTACAAGCGTGCGCCACCACACCCCAGCTTGAATATTGTTATTTTTTTTTATCAATCAAAATGGAACATGCAGAAATATTAGAGCACCTTGCATACGCCCAGGCTCTAAGCTAGACGCAGTGAGGGGCGCCAGGAGGTGGCACAGAAAGTCCCAGCCCCGGGCCCCAATCCCTCGTGGGAAGAGACGGAGTGTACAGTGCAAAGCTTAGCCGAGGCGTGGTCTAGGAACCTCTAGGAGTTTGAGGTCACAGGCGAGAAGCCAGTGTGAGTATAGCTGAGACAGGAGGAGCGCAGGTTCGAGGCCAGCCTCAGCAACTTAGTGAGACTCCCAGCAACCCAGCGAGACCGTGTTCCCAAACAAACAAATAAACAAAAAAAAATTTTTAAAGGGCTGGAAGTGCATTCGGGAGGCTGAGACTGGAGGATCCGGGTTCACGGCCAGCCTCAGCTACCTAGTGAGGCCCTCTGCAACTTAGTGAGACCCTGTTTCCAAATAAAGAATAAAAAATAGGGCTGGGGGTGTAGCTTGAAAGTAGAATGCCCCTGAGTTCAATCCCTAGTACTGCAAAAAAAAAAAAAGGGGGGGCTGGAGGTATAGCTTGGAGGTAGGATGCCCCTGGGTTTGATCTCCAGTACCACCAAAAAAGAAACAAAAAAAAAATGCTGTTGGTGGCTGATAACCCTCTTATTTAGCCAGCCACTAGGGTGATAACTTCTTTGATTTAGGAGCTGCATTAGCCAACTCTGGAGGCCTCAGAGACCCAGCACAATGTTTCCCAAAATAGCCGGGCGTGGTGACACACACCCGTTATCCCGGTACTTGGGAGGCTGAGACAGGAGGATCGCAGGTTGGAGGCCAGCCTCAGCAACTTAGGGAGGGCTTTGGTGACTTAGTGAGACCCTGTTTCCAAATAAAAAAAAATAAAATAGGGCTGGGGGTGTAGCTTGGAGATAGAATGCCCCTGGGTTCAACCTTTAATACCAAAAAAAAAAAAAAAGTTGAATAGTATTCGGCCTCTGAATTTGGAGGCTGAAGGAGGTGTAAAAATGAGAGGATAGGGTGTGTGTGTGTGTGTGTGAGTGTGTGTAAGTAACGGGATTGAACCCAGAGACATTCTATCTCTGAGCTACACTCCCAGTCCTATTTTATCTTTTATTTTGAAACAGGGTCTCCCTAGGTTGCTGAGGGTCTCACTCAGCTGCTGAGGCTGGCCTCCAACCTGCGATCCTCCTGTCTCAGCCTCCCAAGTCCTGGGATGACAGGCGTGTGCCACCACACCCAGCTAAAACCGGATTTTTAACCAATAATCGGGGAGAGTTTTTTTTTTTTTTTTTTTTTTTTTGCACAGACAGTATCGTATGTTCTATACAGCTTGCAGTCGACGCCTATTTTTTTTTTCAATCCCCTTGAATTGATCCAGATGAAAGTGAATGTTTCCTGAAGTACAGAGAGATGCAAAACAGAAAGCAAAAGTGTGAGTTTCCCAAGCTCAGCATTTGCCTTCCCGAAAGCTCTCCGCGGTTCAGTGGGGGAAAGAGCAGAGTCGCTTTCAAATTACAGAGCGCGGCGTAAAAGGGCTTTGGAAACGCGTGACGCTTTTCACCCGGCGGGTTTGGGAAGGGAAGCCTACCGTCAGGGCAAATTGAGTGCCGGGGAGAAAATGATTATTAAAAACTCCACCGGAAGGTCATCTCAGCGCTCCCTAATTTCATTTTAGAAGCGCTAAATTTCCCTCCGCCTGGAGCGACCGCGGCGGCGGTGTCTCCGCTCAGAGTCAGCCAGGTGAAGGGGACAGATATGCGGACAGGCTACGGAGAGCGCCCGCCAGAGCCAAGCTGCCTTCGGACCCAGAGGGGCGGATGGCGGCTGACAGCCCAGGTGTCACATTCAGATGCAGAATACCCTCCCCCACCCCGTCCCCAAGAGCTCAGGAGCTCAGGGCGGATATCATGAAGTCACCAGGGTCGTAGACTCATCAGTGGATAAAAAAACCTGTTGTAATGGGTTTACAGGCCATCTCATCAGTGGATAAAATTCCACTGTCGCGGATTTACTGGGCCGTCGCCTAGACAATCTTGTTGGTGGATTACGAGCAGGGAGAATTTTGACCAAGACGCCAGGAGAGAGAAGAGTCCAAGAGTAGTCATTTACTCACAAGAAGACAGGGGGGAAAACCTCAGAAAGGGGAGTCTGAGTACAGAACAGGCAGAAGAGTAAGCAAATACTTATCTCTCTCCCTAAAAACGCTGCTGATTTGCAGGTAACCGATGGCGCAGCTGGGAATCTGATAGCAAAGGGCTTCACTTTCAAAGGATAAAATTTCCATCTAACGAGCAAATTGTCTGAAAGAGCTACATTTTATTACTCAGCACTGGTTTTTTCTTTTCTTTTCTTTTTTTTTTTTTTTTTTTTTTTTTTTTTTTTTTTTTTTTTTTGCTTTACTGGAATACTTTTGCATTATATTTTAATTAAAGTTATAATTACGGAACTAAATATAATTAGCTCCTTTCTCCCAAAGAAATTGGAAGTGAAGTTACTTTATTAAATTTTCAATTTGTTTCCCACCGTGTTACATAGTTTATTCTAATTAATTGAAGGAGAGCTCATAAATATTTTATTATCAACACGAGGAGGTGATTAGAAAAAAAAAAGAAAAACTCCAGGATTCCCCCCCTCAAGTTTGACGCCCCCTCATCTCCGGCATGAGCAGAGACTTCTGAAGCGTACGTAGATGCCCCCCGACCATAGTCCCTCTTGACCAAGCTCAGCAGAACCATGGGGTTCTTCTCCGTTTCTCTCCTTTGGGGGGTCAGCATTTTGAAGTGTTCCCGGAGCAAGAGAGTCAGTCACGAGGTGTCGGCTCTCTCCACCAAGCGTGGACATGACGGATGCCCCACCATCTCTGCAGCAGAGACCCAGAAAGCAGAGTTTCCAGGAAGACAGGAGCCAGCTCTGGCTGGCCGTCTGGTCGGCCACCCTGAGTCCACAGCATCGCAAATGGTGTCCAGCCCGAAGAAAGCGCTCAGGGAACCATCTGCCTGGTCCACACGTGGACCCAAAGTTCCCAAACGTGTCTCCATCGACATCGGTCTTGAATGATACTTGTATCCCTTCCACGTTCCACCTCCAGTAAGGGAGCCGTCTTTGTTCCTTGGCAGAAAGTCACCCGGGAAAGAGGACTGGCGGGTGGATGGATGGATGGATGGATGGATGGATGGATGGAT
>PVLC010032118.1:0-18249 GCA_004027655.1 Graphiurus murinus | reverse complement strand
CTCCTCCTCCTTCTCCTCCTCCTCCTTTTTCTCCTTCTTCTTCTTCCTCTTCTTGAACTAGGGATTGAACCCAGGGCATTCTACCTCCAAGCTACACCCCCACCCAGCCCAATTTATATTTTGTTTTGAAACAGGGTCTCTCTAGGTTGCTGAAAATCTTGCTAAGTTACTGAGGCTGGCGAGGAACCTGCAATCCTCTCAGCCTCCCAAGTACTGGGATTACAGGTGGATACCACCACACCCAGCCTTTGAACGCATTTCTGATCTAATGTTTGCAGACCCAAAAAAAGGGGAAGATTTTTACAAAGCAATAATGATTAAAAGAAAAATTGAGATCAAAACCAAAGCAGGCAGGCTTAGGATGATGCTACATCAGCGAAAGATCAGCATGGAGGCTCTGCACCCCTGCACATTGAGCAAAAGATACCCAGGACTTAAAGTCATTCAACTTTCAAGGTCATTGCTAGCTGTTTCTATAATGAAATTTCACTTAGAAAAGTTCCTATCTCTGCCATCAACATCCTCGCCTGGGACAATTGGACCCTCTTTTCCTACAGATTTGACTGTTGCTCTCAGTTCTGCCTTTCAAGGAGTTGGGGGGAAGGGGGCAGACACCAGGCCTGGTCCTGAACACTCCCAGGTTTCTACTTGAAGCTCCTTCACTCTGACTGAGGCAACTCCTTCTGACAGCAAAAGGGATGGAGAAGGAAATAGACATATGGCTCAACTCACAAAACACACCCAGAGCAGCACCACTGGGAAAGAGACCAGACTTCTGTTTCCACCAAAGGGTGCAGGAGCGCCCCAGGTCTGTATACAACAGCAGATGGCCCTCTGGCAGGGTGGTCCAGGCATCTCCGTCTGGAATCCACAGGGCATCGTGTTCCTGACTAGAGTTTACAGAGACTCCCCCAGGCACCCGCAGAAGGAAAACAAAAGCTCTGCATGGGAGACTGAGTCCAAAGAAGATGATAACTACAAGGCCACAACTGGCCTCAGAGAGCATGGAGGGACAAGCTAACAAAGACGTGAATGTAGAACTTAAGTTCACATTCGAAAGTTTCACCCACCTCCACTTAGAGTACAGGAAGGGAAATGATATTGGAATCATTTGTAACTCAGAGGAAAAAAAGAGTTTGGTTAGAAATTTTGTCCAATATTAATTAAGATAACAAAACTCCATCAGCAACGATATAGCTTTTTGCAAATAAACTGGAAATTTTATATTAGTATGATAGTACATAGTTGACTTTATTGTATGGTAATTAATAAATATCCAGCTATTGCAATCTTATCTATAGCCCATGTTTTGCACAGTTTCAGTATGTATGACCTTGAATCACCTTGTTTTAGTTAAATACCGTCAACTCCCCACCAACATAGAGTATATTACAGTTACCACCATATATTAAGCAGGAGCAATTGCATGAGTACAAGCTTCACCACTTGCTGTTCAGTTCCACATCTCTGGAAGCGATCGTATCACCTCTTCCAAGGTCTACCAGTGACTGTCCCCATGGATCTGTCACTTGGGTCATACACAGACAGCAAAGTTTGTGCAAAGATGGATCCTCAAAAGAGGGAATCAGCCAGTGAAAATGGAAGTGCAGCAGAGATGCAACATGTAAGAAAGCTAGAAGGAAATCTCCACTCACACATAAACGGAGTTAGAGCAGAAATAACCAGCAGAACCATTCCTATTTTCTCTCTAGCTTCCACATATGAGAGAAAACATTTGACTCTTGACTTTCTGAGACTGACTGATCTCACTTAGCATCCTATTCTCTGGTTCCATCCATTTTTCTGCAAGTGACATAATTTTATTCTTCTTTATGGCTGGGTAATATCCCATTGTATGTATATACCACATTTTCTTTATCCATTCATGCATTGTCAGATATCTAGGTTGGTTCCATAATTTGGCTATAAGTGAATTGTGCTGCAAAAAAGGAATTAAAGTTAGACTATTATAGTGATGCATGCACACCCATGTTTATTGAGGGTCCTTTCATCAAAACATTAGCTACATGGATCAGCTGGTAGGTACACACACAGATGATTATGACACAATGAGAAGAATGTGGTGAGAGGGAGGTGTACAATGTGTTTTGATAGCAAAGAGGAGGAGCCCATAATCATTAGCTGTAGGGCAGATGGAAAGGGAAGTTTTCCCTGAGAAGACCGTTGCTCATAGTAAATCTCAAGAACAAGTAAGACTTCACCCACCAAAAGAAGGTGAAGTCAAAAAGGGCAGGCATGCTTTTTAAGAATATACTTCATATATTGAGATGCTTCACATATGGGGAAATGATTCCATAGAAGTACGGACATCCTCACCAGACTTTTTCAAAGCTTAGCAGCACTGCAAAATATGGACATACCATAGTTTGTTCGACCAGTCCCCAATTGTGGGCACCAATGGTATTTCTAGTTCTACCATATGCTGTAAGAAACGACGCTGTCAATGAATGGCACTGCGCATATCTGTTACATTTTCTATTTTTTGCAGGTTGTAACTTTGGGATGAATTCCCAGAAGTACAGTTCCTGGATCAAAAGGTAAATGCATATAGGGTGATTTTAAATATTGAACTGTATCATTTTGCCTTCTTAACAATGCCTGGGGTCTTCAAGGCTACATACATGAAGATTTTTTTAAAAGATGATATAAAAATCCTGTTTTGGAAGATAATCTCTTAGAATCTGTCAGGAAGGACAGAGTTAAAAAGTATAAGGCACTGAGGAAGATAAGGCCATAGAAACTGAATCACAAAACCAAAACACTTATTTGAATTGATAACTAAGGGTAGAAAAATAAATAAGGCTTCACATGCACTGTCATCTGCCACACAACAGAACAAAATTAACACCCAAGTTCCAGCAACTGAGAGGAAGTGAAAGCCCGTGTATCCAGCAAGGGCTAGTGGGAAGAAATAAATAACACATTAGCCATTATTACCAATGTGGGGTTCCTGTGTTCCCCAACTCCATTTCTCCATTCAAGTGGATCTCACAACCACAGATCATACCACAGAGGCTTTCAAAATCCTTACTCTTCTCAATTACGGAGTCCTACCTTACTCCTGCTCCTCTTTTTTTTTTTTTTTTTGCGGTACTGGGGATTGAACTCAGGGGCGTTCTACCTCCGAGCTATACCCCCAGCCCTATTTTTTTTTATTCTTTATTTTGAAACCAAGTCTCACTAAGTTGTGGAGTGCCTCACTAGGTAGCTGAGGCTGGCCCCGAACTTGGATCCTCCGGTCTCAGCCTCCGAATGCTGGGATTACAAGCATGCGCCACCACGCCCGGCTCTCCTCCTTATTTAAATAAAATTAAGACTCCCTAATTTTCCCTGAAAGGGAAGTAGTCAACATGGCAAGTAGAAGAAAATGCCTTAAAGCTCAGCAGTTTGAGCCAGGTGACTCAACTCCTACACCTGACCTCACCTGCTAGAACCTGTAAATTTGTTTTCTGGGGATCTTGTGTGAAGAAATCAGTTAGGGAGGAAAACTGTATTGTTTTGTATTATTTATTTATCTCTCTACATTTTATTTAAGTAAAAACATTACACATATCTGCCCTGCAACTTAAAACCAGAATATTATGATATCCTGTACCTTCCTGTCTCATCCCATCTCCTTCCTTTCTCCCCAGACTCTTTCAAAGAGGATGTAAACTTGTATTTGCTGACAGATAGGTGATGACTGGGGCCATTTTTGCCTCTTTGGGGTCTTCATGTGTCATTCTGTATTGTATGAGTAGAGCTTAGTCTCCATGCCCCAGGCTGACATAGACTTTGCCCTTGGGAACACCTTCCTACCCATGCAGGGCCCATCACAGCGCACTGTCGGCCCTGCATGCCTTGTAAGATATCTCCAAGTGGTCTATCCAAGTTGTCATTGGAGTGTAGCTGGAGGTTCTTCAGAGTGCCAAGGAGCCCACCTGGCTCTGAGCAGCTGTCTGTGGCTTCTTAATTCCTGCCCCTGGTTTTATTCTTGCCCTACTCCTTGATATATTCTAAGGAAGGATTACAGCAATTCTATTTCAAGTGCTACTACCCTTCAAGAGTTGGATGCTCTCTGAGAGTTTCGAATGGTTGGTAGTGGGGATCTGAAGTTCTCTCCTGGAGAGGTTGAGATGTTTTCTCAGGACTCTTCAGGAGTGAGGACTCTGCCCTGTGTGTGAACAAGTGAGCAGGTGGGAATGACACTGTAAGGAACTTATCAGCCTGCAGTCTGACTTCTGTATTTCACAGTTGAATATATGTGACTTGCTATTTGACTCTTCAAGAATCAGCCCTCAATTGTCTTGGTCTACCTTCTGAGCCCTGATCATTAATAAGGCTGGCATCAGAAATTCAAAAGACAAACATTTCTCCCCATCCCTTTTCTTATTGCTTTCTTCATCCATTCATGACCTGCTGTATCTCACATACTGCTTATAAACCAGCCTCCTGAAACTCAACCTCCTTGAGCCACTTTTGATTTCCTAAATTCTAGAAAAATTATTCAGTGAAGGACTACTTTATTATCTGAACTTGTGCCCAACCTCAGCTCCTATCTGATCAGTCTCAGCAACTAATTCCGATTTCTTGTTATGTAATTATCACCTAGTATGTAGTTATATATTGATGAGCAAAACATCATCCTAAATTTAACAGTTTGAAAAAGCAATAAACGTTTACTTTCTCGCCCATTGTCTGTGGATCAAAAATTTAGTAGTAGTTGGGGATGGGTGTACAAAAGGAAATACACCAAGTGATGTGTGCATGTATGTTTGTAACATTTTGAATCTCATTATGATGTATAATTATACTGTACCATAAAAAATATTTAAAATATATATAAAAAAGAAAGAAATTTAGTAGCCAAGGAGCTTATACTAGGTGAGGATGCTGCCTGGGGTCATCTGAACACATGGCTTGAGCATCCTTACAACATGGAAGCCAGCTTCCTCCAGGGTGAATGAGCTGAGAAAGCAAGGTGGACACTTCAGCACATGTTATGACCCACCTTGAAAGTGACACTCTGTTCTTCCTACATCCCTATCACCAGGCTATCACAAATCATCTCTATTCAACATGACAGGAAACAACAAGAGGAAATGAATTCCAGGTGATGGGGATCGTGATGTGTGTGTGTCATGGTGGTAGAGCCTTCCTGAAGACTGATTGCCAATACTGGCAAATGCTTTTCTGTTGAAAGGGTGTAATACCAAATAGCCCCAAACCTGAAGCTTGAAAATCTGTAAACTACCCTGACACCCTGAATAAAGAGCAGAAAGTAAACTTGTGCATTTCCTATGCAGAAAGTCAATTGCACATTTTTTTAAGAAATCTCCTAGCTTTGAGGCTTCTTGCATCTTTTTTGAGATCCTTAAAACAGTATTATGAGTAAAGAGTAGAATGGAGTAAGACAATGGGGAGAAGGGGGATATGGCAGAACTTAATATTCAAAAGTTCTTTTGGTGCTCAAGAAGAATAGTTGGGAACCTTTGAATATTATCTTCTGCCACCACCACCCCATTTTCCACAGGATAATAAGCTCTATTCAGTGAAAAGTCATCTTGCCCGTCTGCTTCTGACAGTAACTATCTTCATAGACTAATGCTAGACTACATCTTGTTTTGTTTGTTTTGCTTTGCTTTCTGGAATGCCTGAAATGATAGCACACACAGAATTTCTGGAATTTCCTAATGGTCTTCTGAGGAGGTAGAAAACCATAAGACTAATTATAAAACAATGTTAGCTTTGTTGCTGCGGGGTTACCAAGCCAGGAACCTGGCAAAGCTCAACAAAGCAGTGGTTTAAAAATATTTATATAAAACTTTGTTTTGTTGCCAAACCCAAAAGAACCAGTAGGTTTTCCACAAGGACATCAGAATCACCAAGTCATATTTTCTAAGTCCTCTCTTCCTCATAAATAATCAGACTCAAGAAAAATTTATGAGAGAACATACCTCCAGAATATGCCAGATCTTTTTCAGGCCTCTGGGAGAGATCAAGAAAGCCAAGACTCTGCTTTGAGGAGTTGGCATATTTCTGCTCAGTGTGGAAAACCTTTTAGACAGAGAAGCAGGTTGCAACATGACTCATCCTAATGAACGTGTACAAAGACATCAAATCCAGGGACGCTGGGGTTCAGCCAGGAGGCCTCTTCCTTACTCTTTTCATTCACTCTCACCTCGGTTAGTAATGTCTCTACCTCCTAATCCTACCTGTTCAGAGCCCCATTCTGTTTTCCCCCAACTCAATCAGTGTGAATTGTGAACCTCCTCAGACATCCCTCTCAGGTGTGAGACCTTCATCCTGCTGGTGTTCCAGCTTTAGGGCGCAATATGGCAACCAGAAGCAAATCTCAGCACCTGATGTTTTTCACAGAAGGGGTGTGCCCAGGCTGCACAAAGCCTGGAGAGCCAAGAACAGAGGGACTTGGTGACAAAAGACAACTCCCTCTCCCAGGACGGTGGGTAGCAGATGTGTTGAATATTTCCAAATGAGCTTTTCTTTATATATTCTAGGGCCTTTCAGCTTTTCTTGGGGAGGCAAAAAATAATCCTATCCTGTCTAGTTATAGATCTGCTTGATCGTTTTATCCTATTTAGATGCATCAACTCCCCTTCTCCTTTTGCCCATCATCAAGTCACTCAGAAATTTTTAAAAAGAGCAAGGCATAATACATAAGCAGAAAGATTTATGAAGTACAGCATTTAGTCTGTTCCTTCAAGAAAAAAATAATACATCTAAATTTTCTAAATATTTCTTTCTACATTATAGATTAACAATCCTAAAAACCTCCCACATAGGAGCAATTTAGAATCAATTTAGAAGCAATTTTGGAAGCAATTTTAGGGATCATAAAAACATAAAGATTCACAAGAAATTTCTATAGCTTTTCCCTCCTTGGTCTCTCTTCCCTAACAGGGAACACACATTCCCTCTACTACTCCCTCATCTCTCTGTCCCAGGTTCATAGGCACTTTGCTTTTGAAATAGAACTCTCAAAACTGTCCTATATGTAATAGAACCAAAAAGAATAAATTACTTAGGAATAAATTTAGACAAGGAGGTGAAATACATATATATTAAAAACTACAAAACACTAATGTAAGAAATTAAAGTAAGATCCCATGTTCATGGACCAGAAGACTTGATACTGCTATTCTCTTTACAGAAAACTTAAACTCAGGAATGTACAAGTGAGTCAGTTATAATTTAATCTTTAATTCATTGAACATCATCATCATCATCATCTGTATTTGTGCCTCTTTTACTTTTTTTTTTTTTTTTTGAAATAATAAAATGAACACTCACATACTTCCTAACCTAACCAAGAGCTAGAATATTTCTGGTCAGTCACAAATCTCATGTGCCTCTTCCCATTCCCTCAGCACCACTCATGTTTCAGATCCTGAGCCATTTGCTCTGCCTCAGTCCCTGCCCATGCCTGGCCAACTCACTCAGGCTACCCAGTTTCCTGTACAGGGCTGATTAGGGCGAGCCAACCCCTTGACTGACAACAATGCAGCCATGCTGGCAACCTGAACATCTAGAGTTTCTAACACCTCCTGCCATTTATGAACTTGGATGAAAGGCCACACTGCAGGGCACAGGCTCTGCTTCTTGAGACGCCACCACAGAGGCTAGGGGACCTATCACAAAAGCATAAGCACATTAACTTTTCATGAGCAAACTCATCAGTAGGAAGCAGGAGATGAGAGATATCCAGAGGATACGTCCCCTTTCCCCCCATCCTCATATCAACCATTGCATATATCTTTCTAGAGAAGTCTCATTAAATAGGGTACAATTGCTTAGTGATCTGCTGTGCCTCATTTAGAAATTGTGCTCAATAAGGCTGTGTATTACTTTGAGTGTTATTTTGCTAGGGCTACCATGACAAAGTACCAACAGACTGGGTGGTTTAACAAAAGAGGTGTACTTTCTCATAGATCTGGAGGCTAGAAGCCCAAGATCAAGTTCTCAGCAAGGTTAGTTTCTTCTGAGGTCTCTCTCCTTAGTTATAGCTGGCCAATTTTTCCCTCTGTCTTCACATGGTCTTTCCTCTGTATGTGCAAGTGTCTGTGTCCAAAAAGCCTCTTCTTATAAGAACAATAGTTAAATTGGACTGAACCTACCCTTAATTACTTCTTTAAAGACCTAATCCCCATACACACTTACATTCTGAGATACCAGGTAAACCCCATACACACTTACATTCTGAGATACCAGGACTTTGGCCTACAATTCAGCTCATAATATTTTGTATCATTTCATCTCTTCTTTGGTTTCACTGCTTTTTTTTAAACCTAGTTTCCCTGGGTCTGTATCTCCCAAATAAAATATCAACAGTATTGTTGTGATTTGGGCTAATACAACTACCTATTACAGATCTGTATGTTCCTACTTTTATCACACCCTTGCTGCCTCACCATGGGTAACCAACATCCTGAACTTGACCTTTCACTTACATAACCCAAGCCCACGAGTGACTAATTGGTGGAGGGCCACTGTGGAGTGTTGTCCAGCCTAGGACACCCAAAGTGGGCTTTCTATGGGGGAAAATGTAAAACTTTCAGTGTGTGAAGTCACTGAGATTTTGAAGTTGGGTTTTGTAGCATGAGCTGAACACAGGAAGTTGAAAAAAGAAAAAACCCAGAGGAAAAAGGAAAAAGAGCAGAAATCAGTAAAAGAGAAAACAAACAAGAGGAAGGCCAAACAAAGGGACAGCTGTTCTTTTGTGAACCTTAGGAAAGCCATCCTTTGACTACCCAGTCCTATTTTAGTCCTCTTGTCAAGTGTATCTTCATCTCCCCATGCTTTCAAAAGAACACATGGAGAGCTTGGTATTAGTCAGCCTTTTCATTGTTTTAACCAAAACCCCTGACAAGAACAACTTAGAGGTGGAAAGATGTATTTGGCTCATGTTTTCGACCAGTTCGTGACAAAAACATCATGACAAAAGAGCATGGCGAAAGAAAGCTGCCCAGCAGCCAGACAGCCAAGAACTGAGACAGAAAGAATCCAGGGACAGATGTTGTCCCCAAGGCCACACCCCCAGTGACCCACCTCCTCCAGCCTCAGCCTGCCTGCAGTTACCACCTAGTAAATCCATTCCAATTATTAAACCATCAATGGGTTTGCCCACTGATGATGTTTGAGCCCAGATTCAAATATTTCACCTCTGACATTTCTGTATTGCCAACACATGAGCTTTGTCGGAGTACATTTCATATCCCAACCATAACAGCATACATATGGGAAGTTGTGTGGGCTGGGTTGTTTATTGTCTATCCCCTAATTTCCAAATAATTTTTCTTCCATCACAGGAACTCTAAGAAAGGGGAAAGTGTGATCTGAGCTTAGAGAGCAAATCCAGGAAATGCAGGTGGTTGCTTTGATCTGCATCAGGAAAACATGAAGGCTAAAGAGTAAAGCAAGAGGTCAAAAGTCGGTATGCGTGGGTGGAAAGGGCAAGTAGAACAAAAGCCCTCAGAGCAGGAGAGCAGGGCTTCCTGGGAAGCTTAGAATGAGTGTTCCCCACCCAAGGAGAGAAGATGAAAGCAGAGTTTTCTTATTTGCACGCACCAAGTCTTTTCCATTGCCAAGAATAGAATTCAATCCCATTTCCCCTGTAATGAGTGAGGAGTCTACATTTTCAGTTAATTCTAAGAGAGCAATTTTGATAAAAAGAACTCTGAAGTATTGATGAGGAAAAACAACCCTATGGAGCCCCAGTAACAGTCATCAGCATTAAACACTATTTGCAAAGGAGTGTCTTCATCTAATTATCTAGTGTCCCCTCCTTTTAGCTTGTGTTTTGGGTTGAGCTATATCATAGTTGAATGTTTCCTGCTACTTATGATCTTGGAGTATAGATTTCATAGGGAGGATAATTTCTGCTTATTTCCTTTTATCAATAGAGTAGAATATCACTAACTTGGATAAGTCCAATGTTGCAATGAGCAAAGGATAATATTACTCAAAAACTATACTTTCAGGTCTCAGGAAATTTTAGCAGTGGAGTTTATTGTATCAAAATGGTAACAATACTCTTGGTGATTCTATCACTCAACCCCTCAAGATGAAAGTTCTTAGTAATATTTCACTAGTTAAGAGCCCAAGTATTTTTATACTTGGTTTTCTCAAGTCAAATTTACTGCTCTTTGACCAACCATCACATAATTGAAATTGTTCTCCATCTTGTCTAAGTTTATAAAAAGATTTTTTTACTTTATTCTCATCATTAATTTTTCTATGGATAATTTGATACTGCCTGCATAAACCTTAAGCAAGTTCTTTGTAGATTTCTGAAAGTGCTTACATTCTCAGCAGTTACTAAAATCCTGTAACTAAAGAAGTTGTTGTTCATGGCCAAGGTTTATTCTTCCAATAAATATGATTGAGATCTGATAAATAGTATGATGTTTTCCTTAAAATGAAAGCCAATATAATGAAATCTATATGTAAGAGTCTACAAAAAGCTTATTAGAATTAAAATATTTTTCACAGATATTTAATAATTTTTTCTATTTCTTTCTCAACTGCACAGCCATTCATTTTATCATCTTGTTATTCCAATAAAATTTGTTCTGCCTATCATGTAAGCTATATAGTCCCTACATAGAAAGGCTCACAATCCAAGCTGGAGAGATAAACATCTAACCGGATGAAATGATGATCTGGAAAAAGAAGGGAGACTAATTAATTCTGTCCAGAGTAGAGTCAATGAGAGCTTTGTCAGCATGACCTTGAGACTCACCTCAGTGACTGGACCGAGAAGGAAAGTCCATCCTCAGGATTAAGAGTCCAGAACTAAGTCTAAATAAAGGATTTAAGAAAAAGCATAAGCTAAAATTAAATAGTGGCTAGCTAAAACTAACACCTGCACACCAAATCTTATGCCCTGGCATTTTATTGTATGTTGTCCAAAGAGTATAATTCAACTACACAGTTGAATACTGTTTTGGTTAATTTTTCCATCACTGTGACCAAAGTATCTGACAAGCTTTCTTCTTAGAGGAAGAAAGGCTTATTTGGAGCTCACAGTTCCAGAGGTTAGTCCATGATTGGCCAGCTCCAAGAGAGAGATGGCTCAGTAGCAGGGCATGGTGGAGGAAAAGCCACTCTCACTGCATGCCAGCCAGAAAGCAGAGAGAGAACTGGTGTTCTACCTCCTCCAGCTGCGCCCCAGCTTCAAACCTGGCTGCATAACAAATGAGCCTCTCTAGGGAACAACTGATATCCAAACTAGAACAAATACCTTCTAAAGCATTCTTCCACTGAGGAGAAAACTGAAAAAGGCATTCACACTTCCAAGTAAGACACAGTGCTCCGAACAAGATTAGTAAAAGTGGCCTTCCATTTATTTAAATGCCCTAAAAGTAAAAGGAGAAGCAAAACCTTGAAAAGTCTTGGTTTAATTTTTTTTTCTTCTCCAAAATCAGGGTTCTGGTTTTGAGAGGTTGTATTTACTTACTCATCTGATCTAAATGTCCAGGACCAGCCTGTCTTTACCCTTGGCATTGCAATGAGCACAAATAATATAAGATGCAATTTAATCATTCCTCCATGATTAAAAGTCCTTACTTTTTTCTTGGAATTAACAATAGTAGACCTGGAAATACACGGATGAGTAAGTCCATTAGGTGTTCAATGGGAGCGAGGGATCTATGAAGGCAGATTATCAGTACAAAATGCAATTGTGATTCAGGGCACAGAACAGATTTGAGTTTTGCTAAAAAGAGAAAGAAAAAATATATAGGATTTTGATCCCTGGGACATTTATAATTCATTAGGCTGAATCACACAAACTATTGATCATATAAGTGAAACATGGCAGTTGCCATTCATGAGTCCTTCCAGAAACAATATTCTCAACCACGGTAATTGCTTTAGCTAATCAGTAGATGATCTGAGTGTGCTGTGTGTAAGTCTGGCTAATATATTATTGTACAAGCCCACATGGTTGAACAGCATGTCTAGCTCAGCGAACCAAAGAGTCCAACCTACCTGCTCTTTTCAGTTCCTTTGTTTGTCCCATAGTTTCTCTATTCATCTACATTATTCCTTTTTCTTAAAACCATAGAAAACACAGAGATGAGCCTAGAGTGCCACTTTAAGATGGGGTTGAAAGCAAAAGTCATTCAGCTCATTAGGATGTGGAGAAACATGATCATATTCCCTTTGACTTCACATACTTTGTTGAAGAAAGTTGGGGGCATTAAAGAGAGAATAGACTGGCAACAAATCAAGCCCATGTTAAAATGACACTCTGATGTTCTGTGTCCAATCGTAGACAGGCTTGTGTCCTTTCTTGAATTCTGACTTACCCAAAACATCTGAGTAATTGGGGTTTGTACCAGTAAAAACCACATTGCCAGGCCATATACTCCACACCAGCCTTCTGACAGGGTGACAGTGGCACTATTCTGCTGGCCAAAGAAAAAAGACTGAGTCATTCCCTGTTGGCTGGCTCTGAATATTTTATTGACTAGAGGTGGAGACGGAGCACATATCGTTCCTCCAGCAACTTCAGTCAACACCTATGAAGTGCTGTGTGCTGGAGTCTCCTGAGGAAGGGCCTTCCACACTCACATTGAATGTCATGAGCCTATCAGGTAGATTCTATTAGTATCTCCATTTCATAGATATCTGAGGAGCAAAGAGATAAGTAACTTGAATTTGTAAGCACAGAATTTGTAAGTGGAAAGAACTAGATTATCTGACTCCAAAAGGTGATCCCCCTCCCCCAACTGCTTCTAAATCCTTGATGTCAACTTCCAAAAGCCAAAGACTTCTGAAGTAGCTTTAATTCCCCCAATCCCTCCTCTCTTATCCTGGTGCAGTCTCAGTTGGAATGTTGGACAGTGCAGACAGAAGTATGAAAACAGAACCTGACATTCATTAAATTAAAAGAACAATTCCTTACTTCAAAGGCAATATTATTTAATATGAAACTTCATTTTTAAAGCTCTTTCATGATTCTTTAAAACGATGAAAATATCCCAACCAAGCTTTGTCAAAATGAAGGAATATCTTAAAGCAAAACCCTATCTTAATCTCCCTAATAATTAAATTATAAATCCTTTTACCAAGTCTAGTCAGTGGATGAACATTTCTTTCATTTTATTCAACTTCAGTTGAATAACTTTTCAAAGAAACACGAAGCTTGAGAAAGGAGACACTGCATAGCAAGCCAGTTGCCAGTGTGACCTGTAAGCCCCAGCTGTCCGCTGTCTTCCTCCGAGAGCATTCCTTACAAAATGCTGTGAGATGAAGAGCAGAACTCTGGGATGCGTGCCACCTTCTTCAGGTGTATCTCACGGGTTTTCATCCCTGGCGGCTTCTATGAAATGGTAGTGTAGGAACAATTAATCAGCTCAAAAGATGAGCTTTATAAAGACTGCCATTAGATTTTTGACTGTGCCCAAGGATGACCAAGATACATCCCAAATCTAGTCCTTAATATCTGACACCATGTGCATTTCTTTATAAAAGGAGTGGAGTATGGGCCCGAAAGGTTGGATATGTGATGTTACTTCGTTAGTTATGACAAATTCTTATCTCTCCTCTCTCCAAATTAGTAGGCCATGGACCATTATTTCGGAAGTAGGAGTTTGTAGTAGTTTTTCTTCTACCCCCCCCCCCCACAGTTTGGGATGGACTCCCTTCTGAGAAACTAGAAAAAAACAAGGCTCTTGAGCAAGCCTGAACATGATGTGAGCCCACTGTCCTCTACACACCTTAACCCCACGTGGAGGGCTAGTCAGAACACCTCTAGCAATCAGTTTGGCCCCAAATACATAGAAATCCTATGGTGAAACAACTGGAATTTTCCAAATAACTAAAAGGTAAATTCACAGTAAGGCCGAGTATGGTGGTGACCTGCTATAATCCCACTTCTTAGGAAGCTGAGACAAAAGGATCAAGGCAATTTAGCGAGACCTCAGCAACTTAGTGAGACCCTGTTTTAAAACAAAAAATAAAAAGGGCTGGGGATATAGCTCAGAGGCAGAATGCTCCTGGGCTCAATCCTTAGTACCACAAAGACAAAAACAAATTTACAGTAAGGTTAATCTTTAATTCCATAGCCTACAAGTCACAAAATGTATTTTTAAGTCTCTGTAGGTATAAGAAATATAAAATCTTTTGTCAAACCTGTGGTCAGACAACAGCCATTTTAGCTCA
The DNA here is from genome assembly GCA_004027655.1 of Graphiurus murinus. Lineage (NCBI taxonomy): Eukaryota > Metazoa > Chordata > Mammalia > Rodentia > Gliridae > Graphiurus > Graphiurus murinus. The sequence continues at coordinate 4,062 of PVLC010032118.1, read as the reverse complement.
TATAACCTTTGGTTGGCTGGAATCTTCCAGAATATCAGCCATTTTAGCTCATATAACCTTTGGTTGGCTGGAATCTTCCAGAATATCAGCCATTTTAGCTCATATAACCTTTGGTTGACTGGAATTTTCCATAATCTCAGCCACGTTGGCTCATATTACCCTTTGGTTGACCAGAATCTTCCAGAATCTTAAACTGTATTCCAAAACTCCCACTTGTCCTAAAAATAAGTCAAATATTGCAGAGTTGCACTTTAAACTTTGTTTCAGAATTTCCATCTTGGAAAACAGCCAATCATGCAGAGTTGTAAACCTAAGCCCCCACCAATCAGGACAAGGGGCAGGATTGTGTCAGGGATAAAAACCCGAGTGAACTGCCCACCCATGTGCTTGCTTACTAGACTTTTTGTCGGTGGCACACGCTTCTGCAGAAGTAAAAAGGTGTTGCCTTGCTGAGCAACTGGTAAGTATTGCTGACTTGCATTTGTATGCTCAATAGTAGGTCACCAAATACATGCTGAGCTCCTGCTAAGCCTGGTATGTCATGCAAGGCCTTCCACACATTTGAAAAATATTGAAAAGGTCAGCTTTGGGCTTTGGGATACTCTTTTTGTGTGTGTGGTGCTGGGGATTGAACCCAGGGGCATTCTACCTCTGAGTTACACCTCCAGCCCTATTACATTTTTTATTTGGAAACAGGGTCTCACTAAGTTGTTGAAAGCCTTGCTAAGTTTCTGAGGCTGGCTTCCAACCTGTGGTCTTCTTGTCTCAGCCTCCCAAGAACTGGAATTAGAAGCATGTACCATGACACCAGGTCTTGGGTACTCTTTCAGGTAGTTTTTAAGCAAAAGATTTAAAAATATTCCTCTCCCAGCTGATTAGCCTGAAATAATAGGTACAAAGAGTGCTATGGATTGAATGTCGATGAGGTTGGAGACTTCATGTTGGAATGAGTGGACTTGTAAGAAGAGACAGGAGAGGGCTGGCTCCATCTCTCCCACTGCAGTGTTATAATGAGAAGATCGCCATCTGCAAATAGAGTAAGAGTCCTACCTAGGAACTCCATCTGCCAGCACCTTAACCTTGGACTTCCCAGCCCCTGCAATTGTGTGAAATAAATTTCTATCATTTAAGCCATTGAGTCTGTGGCATTTTGTTATAGCAATCAACCCATGTTAATGAAGACAGAGTAACTCCAAAAACTAAGTAAATTCAATTATGACTGGCCAAGCCAATGAGTGGCCACACCAAAAGCAATCTAATTCCTTTTAAAATGCTCACCTTTCACATAATCTCTTATCTTCACACAATCTCCCTTTCTTTCTAAAGGAAATGATGCACTGTGTTTAATAACAAAAGTGGGGGCAACATGTGAACCAGTGATCTGTGAATCCGAATCACACCTATGGCAGGTGAGACATCCGAGTCAGGTCTGCATCTGCACCCCACTGGTACCCCGGGTGACCGCAGCACTATGTGGTGTTCTTGCTGGTTCAATCCCCAGTACTAAAAGAAAAAAAATTCAAATGTTAAACAGACTTACTCAAGTTCCTTGGGGGATGAAGCTAATGTGTAAATATCTCTTAGGGCTTTCTGAAAACTAACCAAATGACACTGGGGGATGTCAATGATCTTTGGACCAGAGGCAACAACCAGTGCTTTGCTTTGGGGGTGGGATTAAAAGCAACAAGTCCCCCATAAAACAGATTCTAAAGCTTCAAGTTTGGTAGAGAAAGAACTGTGCATGGAGGAGTAGAGACAGAAAATGGACAAAAAGACTGAAACACTACTTAATGATGAAACAGGATTTAATTTCCTTCAAAATGCAGGTAGTGCTGGGCATATTGGTACATGCCTGTATCCCAAAACTTGGGAAGCTGAGATAGGAGGATCGCAGGTCTGTGGCCAACATTAGCTACTTAGTAATGCCCTCTGCAAATCAGTGAGATCCTGTTTCAAAATAAAATAAGGCTGGGGGTATGGCTCAGCGGTAGAATGCCCCTGGGTTCAATCTCCCCCGCCCCACCCACAAAGCTGAAATAGATCAAATCACCCCCAGGGGGTAGTTTTGGACACAGGCGAACCTTGGCAGTACCAGAGATGGGAGGCCACTACTTGGCTCTACTAGGTGGGTCATGGATAGACCCATCACAATAAAGCAGCAGCCCCATCAGCACAACTTTCATTTGCTCCCTAAATACTCATGTAGATGTAAATCAGGTTTACAATGATCTGAGTCTATAATTTACTTTATATATAAACATAGAGAATTCTGAGCTCTGTTTTAATAGGCTTTGGATCTTCCAGGAATGCAATTAGAGTCTTACATAAATTGGAGGAAGCCTGTACCTCAGGGATGTGTGAGGATAGTAGGGCCAGACTTACTTGGATTTCAGCACAGCTCTGCTGAGTGGAGTGCCTCTGGATAACTCCCTCATGAGCAAAACAACAGCAAGTACTCACCTCACCGGGATGTTAAGTCTTTGTAAGAGTGTCAGGTACACAGTAAGGACTGTAAGAATGAAGCTACTGTAGACATCAGTCTTGTCTAGAACTTTATCAGGAATTGGTCGCATTGTAGAAAATCATATTGCTGATATCACTCCAGCGCCTGGGACTGAATGACCAGGGAATTGGTCTGCATTTATAGCTACCATGTTCATTGGGGACTTTACACACACACACACACACACACACGTTCCTTGTGTTTCACCATTTCATTAAAACTTGTAATATACTCACACTGGAGCATTTATATTTTAAATGATTATTTCATTATGAAACACTTAAGACTTGCTTGTGCTTCAGTTAGGACATTTATACTGGTGTGTATGTTTGGAGGTTGGTTTTATTAACTGTTAATTTCATGTTGAAATAGTAAGAGATGGGATGCTTTTATGTGTGAATGTTTTATCATCCATGATTTTCATATGATGATTGTAAAGAGACATTATAAAGTACTTGTTATAAGGGGTGGATGTTGAGATGGATCTGGTAAAGACCACTGCTTTAAATTACTGTGCCATCCTTTATCTTCATATGTGACATGTGTCCACCATTAAACCTGGATTACTATTGAGGTAAGTAGGTTCCACTCATTTCTTGATAACCACTACACTACAGAAACTGTCTAGTTCCACTCATTTCTAAGAAGGTCATAGTAGCTATTGTTTGTACATTTCAAAAGTAGAGGCTTACAAACACTTTAGCAGCAATATGTTTTCCAAACATGACTGAGGAGAGAACCCCAGATAAAAGTACAAATGAAAACAAAACCAGGGACCTGACTGCAGGTAGAGGTGGCCAGAACCTTCTCTGGCCTTGCTACACAGCTTCTGGGAAGAGTCTGAGAAGGAACCATCTGGTACAGTAATTTAAGTTGGGCACTGCATAGAGTCAAGACCGGTTCTCAAAAATCTTAGTATAGTCATCCAACACACAAGTGGCCTTTTATCCACAGAAAAGGGCTGCCCTGCCCGCTGAGACTGCCAAGGCTTTTTAACTTATCCGGTGGTGGAATGGCAGGACTCAGAACTCTCCCCTAAGTCCAGGCAGCGAGAGGAACATGGCCGCCCTACTCGCGTGGCGTAAAGTCAGCTCAGGTGAACAGAGAATGGGCAAGTCCTGGCTTTCCTCTTCCATTGCTCCCCCTCGCCGCCACAGCCGCGTTAACACGCTCTGCCCTCGATCCACGGGTGAAGCGCCCGGTGAGTCACACAGCAGCAGGCTTCTTCCGTCCCAGTTTGTGGGGCGCACTTGGGTCCCCCATGCAAAACCCAGCTCCCTGCAGCCCCCTCAGAGGCTGAGAGGAAGACAAGAGGAGGAAATTCAATCACAGTAATGCGAGCCGGCTCCCTGAGCTCCATGAGAGACACTGGAAAGAGAAGAAGTTTACTAACTCCAGCAAATCTCTCACGGGTGGAATTCCAGGCAGTTTAGCAAAGTAAACAATTCCAGGGACGTGAGAGAGGGAATAGGGACTAGCAGTCGTACCTGGGAACATACCTTGGAAAAATCCCCTCTTGTAACTGTACTCTCCTCATGCTTCTGCATGTCCTCCACTAC